>PVKE010002254.1:0-85457 GCA_004027555.1 Craseonycteris thonglongyai
CCCTGTCCCTCTCTTGCTCTGCAACCATGTTATATGTTTCTGTTAATTTAAGGATTTCCTTATTTTATTGTGTCTCTCATATTGTAAGAGTTGGCAAAAATAGGACCTCTGGCCAAAACATTTTTCACACCCTCACTGGCAAATATTCCTAATTTATCTCTGCACTCTTTTCCTTCTAAGCTCAGAAGCAGCCTCATATTCCTTCTCAAGATAGCACTCCATTACCTGACAGACATTCAACTGGGCTTGGTGGAGCAGAGAGAGATCTTTGCAAGCCCTGAGGCCTTAAGCCTTCACCGGAGGTGAAGCCCTTGGTCTGTTCACTTTCAAAACATTTCACTTAATTGTCGCAAAGGTAGCCCTACTTTAGCTCCTCAACCCCGCCCCTCAATCTGCTGCCACCCTCTGTGCCTCATGATGTGCTGTAGAACTACTATAGCTGCTCAATGGCAGGGATAGAGGTGCTGAGGGGGCAGAGGGTAGATTAATGTATTTGGAGCCAAGTGATTGGGGTCTAGTCCCAGCCCTGCCATTGTGTGTGACTTCGGCTCTCACTTCCCCTCTCTAAGCTTCAGTTTCTCTAATTGCAAAGACGGGATTAACAGCTGCCCCCCGACCTCACAAGGTTTACAGGTCTCAAAAGGGCCTGTGAGCCATCAGTGTTGTGATGAGGTGGGCCAAGGTTCTCGGGTGGGACATAATTCTCGCCCCTTGACACCTGTGGGGCTCCAACCTGTAATGAAGCTGAAGAGAGATTGGATGTGGGCCCGATCCTTGAAGTAAGAGCGGCTAAGGCTGTTCCAGATGACATCGGACACCTTCTTCACCAGCTCACGGCTGGAGACGCCCCCCTCTCGAGGGTAGAGAGACAGGTCAACGGCACCTCGGATCTGGGCGGTGAAGCGGGCATAAAGCGCAGCGATGATGGACAGGTCGGCAACGGGGAAGTAGGTGAGGCCGCCAGGAGGGTCGGGCGCGGGGCTGGGCTGGAAGGTGAGCTCGGGCACGTTGGTGGGGATGACGCGGTTGACAGCTAGAAAATGCTCCACGAAGCCCAGTACCAAGGATAGGAGCACCAGATCCGGCTCCTCTCGGCCCAGCTCGGCTGCAAACAGGCGCACCACGTCGTCGATGGAGCGCAGCGGGAACAGCGTCTTCTGGGCGGCCTTCAGCCCCATGGCGGCGGGCCTCGGCCTGTGGGCGAGTCGGAGGAGGGAGAGTCGGGTGGGCACAGACCGGGAGCCCCCTCCCAGACTCGGCTAAAGTTCCTCCCCCCACAACCTACACAAACCCTTGCTTCCCCACCCCCTTCACGCTCCGATCATCTGCTGCCACTCTTGCGTCAGAGACCCCCTCAGCCGAGGTTGTAGGTAGGGCCTCTTCGTCCCCTACAGCCTCAGAAGCCCCAGCCCTGATGGGGGTGTGCCCCTAGGATCCCGCTGAAGACCCCCAATGGCCGCCCCGCCCCCCTCTACTTCTGTACCACACGGACTCCTAGAGTCGGTCCCGAAGGCGCCCCAAGGACAAGACCCTCAAATCCTAAGAACAGTCCTAGCCTTGGTCCCCCTCGCCCATCTCCGCGCTTACATCCCACACAAGGCACCGCGGCGCCAGCCGCCTGTAGCCTGCTGGGAAATGGAGTCCCGCCCCACGGGCCTCACTGCCTGCCGGGAAGCGGAGTCCCGAGCCTTGAAATGGTGGCCAGCAGACCAGTCCGCGGTGGCTTATGGGAGTGGTAGTCCGCTCCTCCGGGAGTCCCAGAGGTGAGAGCGGAGGCAGCGCCACCTTCCTGAGGTCCTTAGGGATTGGTCGTTCCATTTCACGCAAATCAAGTAGCAAAGGAACCGCAGTGCACTCTGGGATGTGTAGTCCGGTGAATGACCAGGCACTTTCAGGCGCTCACTGAGCTAGTGTAGATTATCATGTGTCGGCCAGATATAAGGAAAACGGGTATTTTCAAACGCTGCCGGAGTGTAAATATGTTCAGCTACTTTAGTTGGATATTTATCAGTATCTATTAACATGTAAATTTGCTTACTCCGTGTCTAGCGATTGTTCCCCAATTCTGCCCATCAGAAAATCTAACATATGTGCAAAGAACATCTAAAGAACCATTACAGTTATTTGCAATAGAGTCAAAGTTAAAAAGAATTAATTAGTCCTATGCATCCTAAAATGGATCTTCAGGACATTGCTGAAGGAAAAAAAAGCTGCAGAACAATATGTACAATAGGATAGTATTTACCATATTTCTCCGTGTATAAGAGAATACTTGTGTCTTATACACGGGAGTAACCCGTGTATTAATTTCTTAATGTTGAAGTAGAAAAGTAGGGGTCGTCTTATACATGGGGGTGTCTTATACATGGAAAAATACATTATATTAACATTTTATAACTTCAAAATAATACTAAATAACTTCTACAGAGTCATTCATTCATTACCTTACTCATTTAGCAAACAGATTTTTGGTGTGTACAATGGGCCAGGCACTCAGTTCTTAATGAATTAATTAATTAATTTTTTTGAACTGAACTGGGGGGCTCACCACATTCAGGAAGCACACCCCAGTTCAGCATGTGGGTCCGCCTGGGCCGGAGCCAGGATTCGATCCTCAGTCCTCGGGGCTTCAAAGCGAGCGCTTAACACACTGAGCCATCCCGGCTTTCCCGGGGCACTCAGCTCTGGGCAGTGAATATGTAACAATGAATAAAAAAAGATCAAATTTCTGCTCTACTTTACTTCTGTGAGATTTCTTCCTCAAAATTTATAAACCTAGTTTAATTACAAGAAAAGATCCAGTAAACCCAAACTGAAGGACATTTAACAAAATACCCGACTGTACTCCTCAAAAGTGTCAAGGTTATAAAAGATAAGGAAAGACCCAGAAACTGTTGAGACTAAGCAGAGACTTAAAAGAGATTAAGGAAACAACAGGCCAACTAAATGTAATGTGGTGTTCTGGATTGAATCCTGGAACAGAAAAATAACATTAATGTAAAATCTGGTGAATAATTTGGCCCACTGTCCCATTTTGCCCAGGACTGAGGGGACTTCAGGGGTATGGGACTTTCAGTTTTAAAACCAAAATAGTCAAGTCTTAGGCACGTCAGAGTCCTATTTGTGAAATTCAAAACCAAAAATAAAAAAAAGGTCAATAGCTTCATTCATAGTTTTCATCAATTAGGTTTGACAAATACACCATGGTTGTTCAATAATATTAGTGGAAGCTGGGTGAAGGGAAAGGTATATTGGAATGAGATCACCAAGGACTGAGTTCTGGGGTTCTCTTTCATATAGAGGTTGGGAGACCAACAGACACCAGCAAAGGAGTCTAAGATGAATTGGCCAGAGACATGGGAGGAAAACCGGAAGAACATCTGGTACAAGAGAAGATTGCGTACCCAAGTAGAGGCACGATTGCTAGTGTCAGATGATGCTTACAGGTCAGCAAGCTGAGCACTGAAGACTGACTGGATTTAACTCTATGTGACCCCATTAAGAGTTTTGGAGGAAAAGCCCAAAGTTCTTGGGCTCAAGAAAAATGGAAGGAAAGAAATTGGAGACTGTGATAATATACAACTCTTCCAGGGAGCTTTGCAGCAAAGGGGAGAAAAATAAGATGGCAGCTGGGGTGGGGGAAGAGGATCAAAGAAGGTGGTAGTTGTTGCTGTTGTTTAATAGGAAAGAATTGCAGAGCTGATGGCCTTGAACAGATGGAGGGAATGGGGGTTCCCGAATGACAGGTTTGGTCTTTGTGGGGCACAAACACTTTAACCACAATAATTGGAGAGAAGGAAGAGTACATAGGCATACAGTGGGTACTTTAATTTTCTCAATTAAATAGGAAGCCTACTTGGTCTCTCTTACTCCCTCCTTCACCCCTTTGTTCAAATGTCACCTTCTCAACGAGGCTGACCCAACCCTGACCAAACCTACTTAAAATCACACCCTCCAACCCAAACTCTTCTTTCAATCCCTCCACCCTGCTCTACTCTTCACATTTTTCTAAAGCATTAACATCTTCTAGGGTGTAGGGTTTCTTAACCTAGGCAGGCACTACTGATATTTGGGGCCAGACAATTCTTCGTATTAGGGGGCCATCCTGTGCCTGGCAGTATGTTTAGCAACATCTCTGGCTCCTACCAGCTAGATGCCAGAAGCATCCCTCTGCCCATTGTGATAACTAGAAATGTCTCCAGACATTGCCAAATATCCCCTGGGGGGCAAAACTGCCTTCAGTTAGGAACCACTATTTTAGCATATTATATAATTTACTTATTTGTGGTTTGTTGTTGTTGTTGTTGTTGTTTTTTAATACTTATTTGCTTATTGTTTATCTCTTACTACCAAAATATAAGCTCCACAAGGACAAGAAATGTGTTTTGTTCACTGATGTGTCCCATGTGCTTAGAATAGTGTCTGACACATAATTAGTGTTCAACAAACATTTGCTGGAAAAAAAAAAGTGACTATAATGATTGACCTGGAATGTAGGCTGTGTGAGGAGGAACATAAGAGCATGAGTGATGAGGAAAAGCAAAAGTGGCAAAATCAATGGATTGCAGGTACCATGGGCTCCCTCCAACCTCCGTCCCCAACCAGATGTGTGATGCCTGGGCCCTCGGTAATTCTTCTGCTGTGGGCCTCAAGGTATTGCCATCCGACCCCCTGGCCTGCCTTGATCCCAGGGCACAGGCTGTACCCTCCCTCCCCATCCAGCTCTGTCTCAACGTGCGTCCTGCCCAGTCACAGTACACCCCAGCTAAGAACACCTGAGAGCCCTCCCAGCCCTCCTCTTCTGTTCCCCTCTCAGCAGTTTCACCTGGATGGAGCAGCAGGATGGGCCATCCAGATCCATTCCACCCTTCCCCACCTGGCTCAGTGGCTCCAAGCTGGCCTTCTAGGACCTGCAGTAAACTGAGCTCTAGGGTCCTCTGACTGCTGGTTTAGTTTGGACAAAATGAATCCGGAGATGGCAGGAAGCAGTGAGGTGAAGGGATTTCCAGGGCTGCCATCCTGCTTGGCAACAACCAGGTTCTTCTGAGAGCCAGAGCTCCCATCCAGTAGCACCACTGCCTCTTCCTGCCCACTGGCCTGGGGGTGATAAGAGCTCCTCCCTGCAGCTAGGGCTGGGGGGGTGGGGCGGCTACTCTCACTTCTTGGTGGGTTCCCTTAATACTGCCCACTTTTGAAAACCAGCCTTTTGCTTTTAAACTCTTATTTACCCCCATTTGAATGTTTCATCTGATTCCTGAAAACACAGGGAAGATAACCTGGTCTTTAACTTTCCCTGATACGCCCACCCTTCCCTTCATTTCTGATCCTGTTTTCTGAGCCCTACGAAGACAGATCCAGGCAGGGAGGCCAACAGCTTACAAAGTTGTCTTTATTGGTTTCTTACTGCCACACAGAGTGTCAGGGTCAACCCCTCCCAGGAATAGGGCATTTGAGGAGATAAATACTTATTTTGTCCCCCACTCATCAGGAGGGGGAGGTTTAATAAAAATAGTGATATAATAATAATAATAATAATGACTGATCAATAATAAAATGTTCCCTATGATCCCCTAATACATAGTTGGTTGAAGCTTTGAGAAAAAGAAGCCCCCCTCTTTCTAGGAAGGGACAGAATGTGCATGGGGACCCTCCAATGGCCCCATTGGGTGTCCATCTCCCACCAAGTAGCCCTTATAAATACCCTCCCCATCCCAGCCCATCCCTGTCTAGGAATCATCTTCTCCTGTGGACGGATTAGATGACAATGTCAGTTGGCTCACGGAGCCCCTTCCCTGTTCCCAAGCCCAACAAGCTCTTCCCCAGAAGAAAAGGACTCGTGGGTATATAGTCCCCCAGTTCCCTCTTCTCTCCCCACTCCTCTTCACTGCTCCTCCTTCATCCTTTTCTCCTCATCACTATTACCTCCTTCTCCACTTCCATTCCCCCGACTTGCCTCTCACCTGCTTCACCTACATCTTTTCCCTGCTTCTCTATCTTCCTTCCCGCTGGATCAGAGCCTGCCCTTCTCAACCTGGCCCTGAGGAGAGACTGGGATATGCCCCAACCTGTCTTCACTGGAGGTTAGACAGTTCACAGGCAAGACCCCAGCCACCCTGAGGGACCTGGCCTTCTGTCCCTCATCCTGACTCTTGTTTACAAGCCTCCTGGGGCTTGGCACTGGAAATGAGAGCTTTGGCACAATCACCCCTGGACACCAGGACAAAGGGACCCCTAAGGCAGAGGGGGGCCATTCTATGCCCAGTGGCTAGCACTGGGCTGAGAGCAGAGGAGAAGAGAGGGATGAGGGCTGGGCGTCAGGCTCCCCAAGTCCTAGGAACCCAGGCCAGCCTCCCAGTCACTGCCCAGCCCAGGCTCTTCCTGAGTCTGAATTGCCACACATCCCGGACCAGCCGGAGTATGGTGTTCCTCAAGCGCTTTGCTCCCTCACGTCTCTTGGTCCTGGGATTCAGGTGGGCCCAGCCAGAGGGTATCAAGGGGAGCTCTCTGATTCAGGGGCTAGGGGGAGGCTCCGGGGCCTCTCTGAGACCTGGGGGAAGCGGGGAAGAGAGAAGGAAGTCAGGGTGGAAAGAGGAAGGCAGGACTCTTTCCCCACCCAGCCAGTACCTCGAGAGGCCTCCCCAGGACCCATCACCTGCTGCAGCAGGGCCCTTGGAGGAGGCCAGCTGTGAGGTGGGGGTACATGAGAAGAACCCGAGGAACTCCTACTTAACACAGGGCCCAAAGCAATGTCCCTTTGTTCACACACTCCATTCTTCATTCAATCAACAAACATGCTTTGCTCTGGGCACAAGACAGACTTGAACCCCACCATCAAAGAGCCTACAGTTGAGGGAAGAGAACTGGCATCCAGAACTGACAAGGAATGGGGAGAGGAAGGAGGGCATTGAAGGTGGCGCCAACCCCTGATCAGGCCACCCGGGGCTCTCTGGAGAAGGAGATATTGGGGCAGAGCCCTGAGGGTGGTGGCCTGGGGGTTAATCAGGTTGAGGGCAGAAAAGGGCATTCAGAGCCAGGGGGGAACAGCAGGGGCAAGAGGCCAAAGGCGTGCAAGTCCCAAGGCTCTGAGTGGCCTAGTGTGGTTGGAGTGGGGGTACCAGCTGGAGGGTGAGTGGGAGCCTTCCCATCTCCTCGTAGGTCTTTCCCAGGCCCCAGCCAGAGTGGACCGCTCCCTCTGGTGGGTTGGGTCTCTGTTAAGAATCCCAACTCCCCCTCTGTGGCACTGTCCCCCTATGGCAGGCGCCATGCTGAGGTGTCACCACCTCATATAGGTCTCACAATAGTAGCCTCATTGGACGGGGCAGACAAGCTCAGGGAGGATGGGCACCTAGCCCAGGGCCACACTGCTGGGAGCGTCAGAGCCACTTCCAGCCCTCTCCTGGGGCCCGCTGTGGGTGAGACAGGTAAGGGTCTGTGTTTTTAGGATTCAGGGAAGGGAAGGGCTGGGCTTAGTTGCTTCTCTGGCCTCAGGGCCCAGCGAAGGCCCTGCCACAGAACAGAACTGCCTGTCCTTTGACTGGAGGAGGGAAAAACCACTTGGTCACCTGTGTCAGTGAGGCTGCGGGGCTCAGAGATCCCTGGGGGCAGGACACGGACTCGCTGGACAGAGATGTCCAAGGCTTTCTCTTCACTGTTCCAGGAGCGGGATGAGGGGACAAAAATCCAAGGTCAGATATGAGAGGTCCACAGGGGCGGAAACTTGGGGTGGGAACGTGGAGGTACCGGAGGCTGTGGGGCTGTTCTTACTGGGGTCCGCCTTCCCGTCGCTGCCCATGGACGATGGGCGCCGCAAGGCCTCGGAGAAGCTGTGGGGCCGCTGTGGGCCGGAGCCGCGGGCACTTCGGCCTTTCCTTTCAGGAGCCTGTAAGGGGGACGGGTCCCAGGTAAACAGAGGCCTGCGATTGGCTCAGCCTCACCTGGGAGGCTCCGGAAGACTCACCAGGGGCAGGTCTCTGGCGCTAGGCTTCCCGTCAGTAGGGCCCACGTGCACCAGGTGGTTGAAGTTTGTGGGTGGTGAGATGAGCTTGAGGCGCATAAAAGGGTCCTTCAGCATCTCTCTGCAGGCAGAGAGGGTGTACGTAGGGAGCCGGGCGCCAAGGCGACGTCTCTCTGCCCTCTCCAGTTGACTCCCTGCCTGCCCCGCCCCTCAGTGTGGGAGGCCCCGCCCTCAGCGTGGGAGGCCCCGCCCATCAACCCCCTCGTGCGGCGGCGCACCTGCGCTGTTGCTGCCTGTGCTCCTCTGACACTCGGAAAAAGAAGCGGCGCTTGCTCTTGGTGCGGAACAGCTGGCGCCGGCTGTTGTCGGTGAGGTCGGGGATGTCGAACTCGTCCTTATCTGTGGGAGAAGCAGAAAGTTGGGTGGTGCTCAGGGTCATGCACCCACACGTGTGCACAGAGCGCACACACGCGTATAATACACATACGCACACGCACTCCCTCACCTGCCAGCCGGTTCCTGAGGTAGGTCAGGCGGATCTTCTCGGTGCCATAGAGGAACAGGGAGCCCTCTTGGTTCAGGGGTCGCACCTGAGGCAGCAGGCACAGAGGTCACACCATGCTACCCCGCCCCACCCGTCCAGCCACAGAGGTCTTGGCAGGCCCTTACCTTCTTGAGTGGCACCGTCTGGACCCATTCTGCTTTCCTCACATCAAATACATCGATGGAGTTCTCACTGAACACTGTCAGGTAGGGGGCTGCATAACCTGCAGGGTGGAAACTGCCTGTGCTGTGCAGCCCTGGGCTAGTGGAGCACTTCTCTGGGCCTGTTTGCTTCTCAGCACCCCAGGGAACGCCCTGTGCCCTGCCACAGCACAGTAACTCCCCACCCCAAAAAAGGCCCTTCTGAAGACTCTCCCAGTCGCCCCACCCAACCTCCATAACAAATCAGAGATAACAATCCTGGAGCGCCACAGGATTCCGTGCCAGGCATAGTTCTAACTACTCGGCATAGTTTTCTCCTTTAATCCTCAAACAACTCTGGGCAGGTAGTACTTTCACCTCTAACTTACAGCTGAGGGACCAGAAACCTCAGAGCTAAGCAATGGGCAAGGTCACCCCATGGTGAGTGAGAGCTGGGAATTAGCCCCGGGCTGTCTGGGTTCAACTCCTACCTGCTGAGTGTCTGTGCTACACCCAACCCACAGGCCCCACACCAGAAGCTGGGCTGCTCATGAAGGGAGCTCTGTCCCTCTTTTTAAGCCCATACCCTATCACATCAGTTACCTGAGAATGTGTCAGACTCCTCCACTCATTCCTCCCTCCCTCCCTTCCAGTCATAGCCCCTGGGGTGTGCTTGCCCCGGTGGGTGGGTGCTGGACGTGCTGAAGAAACCAGCCCAGCCCAGCCCACATGCAGGCCCCCAGTGCACCAAGCTAGTCATTACAAGGTGCTAAGGGCCAGGGCAGAGGTCTGAACGAAGAGGTGGGGGAGCAAGAAAGAGCAAAGGACCAGTGAGAGGGGAGCACAAGGCAGGGAGCCTAGAAGCAATAATGACAATGACTGGTCATGTATGGAGGGCCTACTAGCGTCAGGTCCTGAGCAGACATTAGGGCTAGCCAGGCACAAAAAGGAGAGCAGTTGAGGCTGGGGGAAGGTGTGAGCAAAGGTGTGGAAGAGGAAGGTCTCCTGCAAGCCCCCGAGGGGCACAGGGCATGGTTGGGCAGGAGGGTCCACACTGGCTTCCACTGCCAAGCCCAGGAGTTTGTGCAGGACTCTGCCTTCCTCTGACGCATGGATATACCGCAGGGGCCTGGCCCTCCACAGGCCTTACCCCAGCCCGTGGGCAGTGCAGGCCACAGCAGCTCGTGGATGCGAGACTTGCGGCCAGTGCTGTCCACATAGACCCCGGCAGTGGTGAAGAGTAGCAGGAACTCACTGAGGCTGAGCTCCACGGCACCCAGAGCCTCGCCCAGGCCCCCGCGGGACGGTGGCAGCTCCTCAGGCACCAGACCGGCCCCCAGCGCTAAGGGTGCAGCCTCGTTGAGCAGCGGGTAGAGGGCAAAGGCCCCAGCTGCGCCCACGCACAGCCGGTCGCCCAGTAGCTCCAGGCTCTGAACGGGTGCTGGCGCCTGCAGCTCACGGATGCGGCGCTGCCAGGGCCCTGGGCCTGGACCCAGCTGGTAGCAGAGCACTTGGCGCTTGACGGCTATACAGAGCACAGGGGTGCGGGCCTGCAGGATGCGCCCAGCTGCCAGCGCCTGGCAGCCTCGCGACTCAGGGATCTTGGCACCTGCCGCCTCTGTGCTCTCCAGCTCGGCCAAGGCGAAGAGGCGGACACTGGGGCCGCGGCCGCACAGCACGACCAGCAGGCCTGCAGTAGGGCTCAGGGCCAGCTGCTGCACCCGCCGGCACTCGCCCACCTGGAAGATGTCTGCGGGATTGGCAAGGGAGAGTGTCACCATCGGGTGGGTGAGGAACAGCCCAGGGCCCGTCCTCCATCCCCTGGGGCTGAGCCCAGATAGGCAGGTACCATTGCTGTGCAGGTGGATCACAAACAACCCCTCCTCGGTGCCCAGAGCAAGCCGGTCCTGGTCTGGTGGGGGGAAGGAGGGGGTCAGGGGTCAGAGGGCCCGTCCAGAGGTGGAGACTGGGCAGTCCGCCTGCCCCTGGTGAGCCCCAGTTTCTCCTGAGGACATGGAGACAGCAATCCCACTGTCCCTGTGTCACTGAGCCCTTCTGTCCCAGAGTCTGTAATGGCCCTGATGGTTAAGGACTGTAGGGGGCAGAGGTTGGGTGAGAGGCCCCCACCCAGGCTGTGGGATTTTGGGCAAGTCATGTCACCTCTTGGAGCCTGTTTCCTCTAATGTAAAGTGGGGACAGTAATGGTACCTTTCTCACAGAGCTGCCGTGAGGCTGTGGAGATGAAGCAATGCAGGATGAGTATTAAGCTCACGGCAATCCCTGCTCGATAAATGCCCTGTGCCCCCGACTCATGACTGACACAGGGGATCTGCAGGACCCACGAAGTCTCTCCAGTGGCTCCTGCCCTGAGTCCCAGCTGGCCAGGGCAGGGGCTGGCTCAGGGCCTCGGCTGCTGTGGGGAAGCCAGGGGGCACTGCTTCCGTGCCTTACCCCCCAGCTGTCTGTCATGAAGGCTCCTGGCTGAACACAGCAGCCCGGTGAGGTGGTCTGAGGCTCAGGTAAGCCCAGGCCCCCCACAGACAGCTGCTGGTTAAGAGCCGGGAGCAAAACCCTTGTTTATCTCTTATTAAATAAAGCCTTTGCTCTGTTCACTCGTGGAGATTCTTGAAGAAAAAGTAGAAACAGGTACAGAGAAGTGCAGCAGCAGAAGCCAGGCCCCCACCCCCTAGCCTGGGCTCCTCACACCGCCATGCCCAGGGCCTGGACAAGGAGGACACATGTGCACAGCTGCAGGGACTGGGCAGCGAGAGCGGCCCTCCTGACTGGCTGGGCCAGCATCGTTCCCACAGGCCCCGACTCCTCCTCCAGCCTGGCCTGGGCAGACAGCACCCCGTGGCGTGAGGCTCACCAATGATGGCAGCACAGAGCGTGTGGGGCAGCAGCGGCAGTCCATTGTCGTAGGCCTCCTTGAGTGTGTACACAGGCCGGGGCCTCGGCCGCGCGTCAAGCAGCAGCCGCTGCAGCTCCCCCAACACCTGCAGCCAGCGCTCCCGCTCACCCTCGCTGTCCGCCAGCAGCAGCACAGTGCACATGGCGGGCGGCACCGTCAGCTGGCAGGCGGTCACCTGTGGGCAGGGACCACCCAGGCTGGAGGGCTGCAGGCCAGGGGCCAGCTGTCCTTCCTCCCTCCTCTCTCTTCAGCAGTTGATGCTTAACAGCCCCAATGTTGAGTTTGCCGGGCGCAGGGCTGGGTACTGTTTATAGCAGGTGGGGAGCCCGACAGGGGGTCAGACAAGCACACGGGTCACTGCAGAGCCCTGACGGGTGCCACAAGAGAAGATGGGCATTGTGGAAACAGAACAGGGCCCCCAACCCAGCTGTAGGAGGGAAGGACGACCTCCCAGGGGAAGAGGCATTTCTGCTGGAGCCTGGGGGACGAGTTGGAGGGAGCAGGAATGGCTGAGGTTGGGGAGGGGCTGGGGCTGGCAGGGGCCCGAGCAGAGGGGACAGATGAGAAGAGGTCCAGGGGTGCAGCGCACTTTTGAAACTGGAGAAAGCATTGGCATGGTCAGAGTAGAGAGAGGCTCCAAGGGGGAGTCTGGGGAGGCCTGCGGGGTCAGAAATGCGGGGCCTCGAGGCCATGGTCAGGAGCACTGAGGGTGGTAGGGAGCCACAGAGGAGTCTTAAACAAGGCAGGCAGGACACTGCAGCGTCACGTATGGAGCATGGATGCACGGACCAGCACGGAGACCAGGGTGGCTGTCCATGTGGAAGGGAGGGGCACAGGATGAGAGGGACAGCCGTGGACATAAAAGTGGCTGGAAGAATGGAGGTGGAGGTTAGTCAGGCCCATCTCACCCCAGGCACTTACCCTAAAGATGCGTGGCAGGTCCCTGGATTGGGCGTGGATCACGTCAGAAGCCAGGACAGGGGTGGCTGAGAACTGGGGGTCTCTGGGAGGTCCATGGAACAGGTTAGAGGTCACACTGCCCCTGGCTGCACCCCACCCATCCACATGTCCCTTGTCCCATGCCACTGCCTGGCACCCACCTCAGATCCAGTGCCTGCATTAGGGCCCCGCTGGCCGGGCTGAGACGAGGGTCTGGGGCGTCAAACAGCAGCAGACGGGAGTCACTGAGGGCGGCAAATACCCGCTGCCAGCCCCGCCGGACGCCCGAGGGCCGCGGCACCTGGGGAAGACAGGCATGGGAGGGGCCGCCAGGCCATAGCCGCCCGCCCCCACCCCTCCTCCCCGACCCCAGCTCACCGACAAGAAGCCCTCGTAGGCAGTGCCTGTGCCTGTTTCGGGGTGTACTCCCAGGGCCGTGCAGAGGAGGTCAGGGGACACAGGGCAGGGTGGGGCCTGTGGGGCACAAGTTGAGTGACAGAAGTAACCGCAGGCTGTGGGGAAAGTAGGAGATAGCAGATGGTATGAGGTTCAGTGGTGACAGCCCAGAACCAGGACTCTGGGCATTCCTAGCCCCAGCTTCCCTGAGGCCATGGTAGCACCTGAGCTGTCACCGAGTCCCCATTAAGTGAAAAAACAAAAACTGAGCAGTGGGAAATATAGCCTGGGCTCCCAGGACCAGGGTCCGCTTTCGTCCCCTCCACTAGGGGCTGTGGCTGGGGCCCAGGTGGGGTGGGGGGGTCTCACCGTCACAGCCCAGGCCCTGGCGGCTCAGACCTAGCATCAGCGAGGTGCAGCGCAGACACTTGGTGGGGGATGGGAAGCTCCGGGGGCGCAGCACGTGTGAGCCGGGCTGGGGAGGGGGGACATGGCCATGATTCACATCTGACCACAGCCTCCTAGGGTCCCATGCCTCACCTGAGGCTGCCCTGAAGTGTCCGGTGGGACCAGGGAATGAGCTGGGTGGAAGTGTGAACTCTGAGCCCCAGTGAGTCAGTGGTAGCGTTCAAACTCACTGCCACCCCCACCACCCCCAACGTGGTCTGTGGAGGAACCAAGAGGGTCCTTGGAAACCCCGCAGAATGACTTGGTATCCCCACCTGCTCCACCCCTCTAGGCACTGACCTTTGCAGGAGAACCTTCTGCAGGGGCCGTGGTAGCAGCAGGGGCTCTGGGGAACACAACCTGCAGTGGGGCAGGGTGAGCGAACAGGTGAGAGGTACATGGGCAGAGGGCCCCCCAGCTGCAGGTCTCTAGCCAGTCCTTACCCCCAGGCGCAGACTGCTGCGGCCCTCTGGCCTCAGCTCTGGCTCCACTGCAGGCCTCAGGGCCTCTCCTGTGATGCCAGGGTCCTTGGAAGAATCTTTCTGGAGATTGGGGTGGGAGCCAAAGTAAGGGACCCTGTGCCTCTCCCCAGGAACTGCCCTCAACCAGCGCCTACACCCAGTTCTTACCTCTAAGCTCCGGAGAGACAGGAAAGGAATCAGGGAGCTTGAGGGCTTGTTATCTGCAAACAGAGGGCATGGGTCACTGGGGTTGGGGTTCCTGGCTTGGTCCTAACATTGAATCCTGAGGAACCAGGGGCCAGAGTGGGCCTGGCATATAGCAGGTACTCAGTGAGTGCTGGCTAATAGATGGTGGGGGAAGCAGCAGAGTCTGGAACAAACTCTTAGTCACTGAGGCTGGAGTTGGGGACTTGCTCTAGGACAGGCATGCAGACGGCCACTCACCTCCTGGCCCTCGGGCTCGCAGCTCCTCTCTAAGTGCAGCCAGCTCCTTCTGCAGGCTCCGGTTCTGCTTCTCGGCCTCCTGCAGACGGCTGGGGGAGAACCGGGTGAGGGCCAGCCACAGGCCGCTGCGTGGGTCCCAGGTCCCCTCTGCAGGATCAGCCCCTGATCTCACCTCTCAGCCTGTAGCTGGGCCTCCTGGGCCTGTGTCAGCTGCTCCTGCAGGCCCTGCTTGGCCCGGATCTCAGCCTCCAGTGCCAACTGCAGCTCCAGTCTGGCAGAAGCTTCCATCTTCTGCAGCCGCCTAGCCTTCCACTGGTGGTCCTGGTAGCCAGGGGGCACCCGTGTCAGATGCCTTTGGGCCTGGCTGCCTCAGAGGCCTACCCTCACCAGAGCACAGCCTTGCCCATGCCACCTGGCCAGCTCTGCCATGGACCCGCTGTGAGCTTAGACAAGTCACCAACCTTCTGTGCACTGTGTCCTCACCTGCGGAGGGAGGCTATTGGCACCCCTCCCCCAGGGCATCTCTAGGGCTCACCAGTGGCCGGGCAGGGAGCATCTGGGTGCCCACGTTCCTCAAGGACTCCAGTTCTTCAGCCATCTTGGTGGCCAGAGCCTGCAGGTAGCCTCTTGAGACCTTCTCATCGTTCACCCTGATTGGGAAGTGGACTCAGGGTCAGGGGCTGGGCCCTCATCTCTCCAGGGCCCAGCCCCCAGCCCATCAGTCAGTACCCACCAGCTGAGGATGTCGGTGATCTGGGCCTCCCAGTTGCCTTCTGTCTCTTGCCGCTCACCCTCCAGCTGCTGCCTGCTCTGCTGTTCCCGCTCCAGCTCTTCCACCAGCTGGGGGCCAGGTGGGAGGTGGGGTCAGTCCCCAGGGGCCCCAGCACCCCTGAGCTCTGCCTGTGTCCACCCTTGCTCCCTCGCTACAGTGCCCACAGCTTGCCTGCCTGCTGTGGGCATTGCAGGACTAGGGAGACAGCCAGCCCCAGGCCCTGGCAGCTCTGCCCACACACCCTGCCCCACTGTGTCCTCCCCTAGACCCACTGCCTGTCTGTTTGTCCTGCTGCCCGTCTGTCCTGCTCACCCGCTCCTGCTCCCGGCTCAGCCGCCGGTTCTCCTCCCGTAGCCGGCTCAGGGCCTCCTCCTTCCCACTAGGCCTGGGGAGAAGAGGATGAGGCTGTGATGCCCAGCTGGGGCCCTTGCCCTGTCCTCCCTGCCTCGGCTGCCCAGCTCACCCCTGGCTGCGGGCCTGCTCGAGCTGTACACGCAGGGAGGCCACCTCCTTCCTCAGTTGTGCTTCCTGAGGCCCGCCCTCGGCCAATCCCGTTCCATTGGTCTCAGAGGTGGCATTGATAGCCTTGGGGACACGGACAGGGGTCAGAGCAGGGGCCCAAGAGCCGTGGGACACAGGCCTGGACCTGAGGGCCCAGGGTGGGGTCAGGCCAAGGGAGGTGCCACCTGGAAGGGGGAAAGACCTCACTACCTTGATCCGGGAAGACTCCTTGTCAAGGCTTCGCTCCCGCTGTCTCTGCAGTTGTGTCACCTCCCGGCTCAGGGCAGCCACTTGGGCCTGCAGCTGTGATAGGGTACCGAGGCAGCTAGTGCGGACCTTGTCCACCCTGACCCTCTCCCTGGCCTTGCTACCGACTCTTGGGCTCTGCCACCCACAGGAGACGTGGAGGCAGTGAGCCCCCAGCACGCTCCACCCTGCCCGTCATCCCATTATTCAGGTCCTGCCCGCAACAGGGAGGGGCACGAAGGCAGAAAGTGTTCACAGAACCTCAAACTGAGCCCCCTGGGCTCCCTCCATCCACGTTGGGGTCCCAGGGGCAGGGACCCACTGCTGTCCCCACCTGCCCCTGTCACTCACCTCCCTCCGGGCAACCTGGGTTTCCTCCAGCTGGGAGCTCAAGGCCTGGTTCTTGCTGGCCACGACCGCCTCGCTCTCCTGGGCCTCCTGCAGCCTTTGGAGCAGTTCCTCCTGCCGCCCCTGGGCTCTGGACAGCTCCTTCTCCTGCGCCCGCAGCCCTGCCCGAGCCTCAGCCAGCTCCTGGCACATCAGGGCGGGGGTGGAAAGGACAAGGCCTGGAGTCAGGGCCAGGACCCCTTTCACACCAAGCCCTGGCCCACTCACCCACCTCACCAGGCCCTCACCTGCAGGAGCTGGTGGTCTCTCTCCTGCCAGAGGTCACTGGCCTGGCTTGGGCTGCCAGCAGGGGGCCCATCCGTCTGGGACAAGGGGACCTTGTTGTCCCTCCGCGTCTCTGCCAGGAATTGTCACTGAGACCCGCACATACTGACTGCCCCAGCCTCAGCCAGGCACTCCACGTGCAGTGTCTCATGGAGCCCTCAGTGCAGCCTGGAAGGTGGGGTCTCCTTGGTCCACTTTCTACACACAGGCTCAGAGAGTTTCAGATAGTTCCCTCAGCTCGTCACCAAGTACAGAGCAGGGGCAGGTCTGGAACTCAGCTGAGACTCACATGCTGGGAAAGCAGATCAGCTTCTGAGGTCAGGGTTGGGGGAAGGGAGGGGACGGGGGGCTACCTGACAGCCTGTCCTGTAGGGTCTGCACTTCCTTCCGTAGCTGCTCCAGCTCCCCATGGTCTGAGGGCATCTGCAGGGCCTCTGCAGTGGGGGAAACCCATGGGTGAGCAGTTATTCTGCAGCAGGAGCCTGAGACCAGCCGGCCATAGCCAGGTGGCTCCCCATAGCCCAGGCGTCTCCCCATACCTTGGAGCTTCTGGCTCAGCTCCGTCTTCTCCTGCTCTAGACAATGGAGCTTCTGCTCCAACTGCTCAGAGCTGCTCTCAGGGCCCAGACTGGGAAGAACAGGGAGACAGGTTGGCAGAGACCCCATCCCTCAAAGCTACCTCCATTCTCCTGTATCCAATCATTTGTTCACCCATGAAATACCTACTATGTGCTAGCATTGTGCTCAACCCTGGGCTCTGTGTCAAGAAGAGAAACAAATCAGACCAGGCCCTGCCCTTGGGAGGCCTCAGGCTAGTACCATGGCAGCAGCCCAGGGTAGTGGCTGCAGGGTGCCCCAGGCCCAGGTTCAAGCCCCAGCTCTGGCCCTTACAAGCTGTGTGATCATGAATAGTCACCTAACATATCTGAGCCTCAGTTTCCTCACAGGAAAATGGAGGTGATAACAAGGCTTCTTCCAAGGATTCTTAAGAGGACTCGGTGATACAGGCCTGGCTGGACCCACGCCCAGGACACAGTGGGCATCCTGAGTGCGGGTCAGATGTATATGCTTATACCGCAGAGCACCTCCTCTCTTGGGACCATGCTCAGTTTCAGGCCAGTCCTACAGAGGTCACTGGATCATCCCTCCCATTTTACAGACGCACAAGGTGAGGCTCAGAGAGCAGGAGGGGTCCTTCTAATGCCAGGTCTCTGGCTCCAAGTCCAGTACACTCCCAGCCTGCCGTGGAGGCTACTATGAGGGCAAATGCTAGGGCGGAACGCAGACAGGGCATGGGCCTGGCATCACCAGGACCCTGAGGACATGGGGTGTGTCCTCCTGAGGGCTCACAGCATCCTTCCTGAGAACCTGTCACATACAGGCCCAAGGGGGACATTCAGCCCCTCTCCCAGGGTCCTGACAGGTTACACTCCCAGTGTCCTACAGGCCAGGCAGCCCCCAGCTTCCCACAGGTGTGTGAGGATTAGACTCACCAGCCCGAGGTATAGGTGAAGCCCACAAATGGCAGGTGGTGGCCTGAGAAGGTCCCATGGGAGGGTGGTGGCAGGGTTCCCTGCATAAAGGGGGGAAGGAGACTCAGAGTCAACAGGCACAGTTCCAGGTTGAGACTTAAGACCCAGGAGACACTCTGGGACTGGCAGTGCCAACCTCTTCCTGCTCAGGTGGGAACCTAGGGGTACAGTAACATGGCCCCACCTGAACGGACCACAATTCCTATGAGCCCTTGCAGGTACGGCCTTCCAGGTACCACTGGGATCCTTCTGGTTAACAGGATGACATGAAGCCAAGGCTCCTTCACTTGGCACAACCCACCTCAGGGCAGGTGAACCATAACTCCCATGAGCTTCTGGGGTCTGAAGCCTCCATCCCTAGCCTAGCAAGTCTTTCAGGGGAACTTTAAGGGGGGTTCACACAGCCAGGGAGGGTCAAGGAAGCTTTTCTACTGCAGAGGAACCCGCCACTCACTGGATGGTTGAGGGTGTCATCATCCACGTCAAAGTTGGAGGTGTCCACGGGCCCGCGAAGTTCGGGGATGTAGGGGGCAGTGCTGGTCGCCAGCTGCTCCCAGTCCACACCCTCAAAGAAGGGGTGGTTCCGGAAGTCGTCCAGCCCTCCACGGCCCAGACGCTCCTCCTGGCGGCACAACAGCTGGCGGATCAGGTCTTGGGCACTGGCTGGCACATCAGGCACATCTGGAGGGAACTGCAGGTGGTCCTGCAAGCCCAGGGCAAGGGGGCAGGTGAGGATCTGGGATCCCACCCCCTGCCTGCGGGCATCATCAACCTCTCAGACTCAGGAGGCCCGCTGCCCTCCCAAGACCCCAGAGCCTGGTGCCTGACCTCATGGTTCATGATCTTGCCGTAGGTTTCCACCAGGGACTCAGCATAGAAGGGCGTCTCTCCGAAGAGTAGCTCATAGGCACAGACCCCCAGCGACCACCAGTCGCACTGCGGGCCATAGTGGCCCTTGCCCTCCTCCATGGCCTGCAGGATCTCAGGGGAGATGTAGTCGGGCGTCCCCACTGCCACTGATGAATCCACCTGTGGGTGGTGGTGTTAATGATGCCGTAAGGCTGGGCTAGGCCTGCCAGCCCTGCACCATGGCCTGAGCCTTGCCCTTCCATCCCCGGAGAGCCTGATGCCCCTGCACAAAGCCTGGTTCTCTCCCCTGCGCCCCACCCCTGCCCTCCTGCAGCAGGTTCCTTACCATGCCACTGTTGTTGAGACGTAGGCAGGAACCAAAGTCAGCTAGTCGAATGTGCCCATTCATGTCCAGCAGGACATTGTCTGGCTTGACATCCCTGGGGGAGGCAGGGAGAGTGAGGGGCCTGCCCTGTGCATGTGGATGTGGGCTTAAGCACACGCCTCAGCATGTGTGCATGGGCATGTGCACATGCAAGCGATGTGTGTGCATGCATGTAGGAGGGGGGAAGGCTGGTAGCCAGGCCTGGGTGGAAGGAAGAAGATGGTTAGAATAGGGGAAAGGATCCATAAAGATGACCTCTGGAGGCAGCAGGGTATGCTGCTGGGGATGCAGGAGCCAGCCTTCCCATGCAAACCATGCTCAGCCACCCACCAACTGAGTCACCTTGAGCCAGACAGGTGCTTACCTGTGCTAAGCCCCAACTTCCTCATCTGTCAAATGGGACCACAGTAGCCCCCCACCACGTAAGGTTTTTGGTGTGAAGGTTCAAAAGCACCATGCATGAGAAGCAGCTAGCACAGGGCTCGGCACGTGGTGAGTGCTCAGCAAATGTCAGCTGTTCCCAGACCTGTCAACAGGGGCTAGATAGGACAGCAGGGGCTTTGCGGGCCCCACCTGTGGACGTAACCCAGCTGGTGCAGAGAGTGGATGGCTAGTACCATCTCAGCCAGGTAGAACTGGGCCAGCTCGGGTGGGAGGCGGTCCTCAAAGCGGCTCAGCAGAGTGAGGAGGTCCCCACCGGCGTAGTAGTCCATCACTAGGTACTAGACGGCGGTGGGTGAGGGCAAGAATCAGACAGAAAGAAGGGGAACCTGCTGCACGGCCCCACGACCCCACCTCCCCGGGGTCCCTCAGGCCTCTGGGAGGCAGGACTGTCTCCCAGCAGCTCTGGGGCAGCCAGTGCCCACCCAGAGCTCAGGCAGGAGGCTCCAGGCCCTTAAGCTGGTGGGGAGGGTAAGCCTGTCGGTCCCAGGAGGAGGGATCCAGTGCCTCTGGTTTCCCAAGGGCTTTATTCTTTGTCCCCAAACAACCCCCCTCCAACCTTGCCCAGTATCCTCACCAGGTATTCCTCATCTTGGAAGGCATAATGCAGAGCGGTCACCCAACGGCTGTCCCCCTTCACTAGAACGTCCCGCTCCTCCCGGAAGCAGGCTGTCTATAGCAGGTTTGGGGAGCAGGGGGTAGGGTGGGATCAGAGCCCAGGAAAGCCCCCACACCAGCTCAGGGGATGGAGTGAGACTCAGTAAGTCTAGGGGTTCAGATGGAGGTCACCTGTGGGAGCCCAGGCCCGTGCTTCATGGCTCTGGGCCTCAGTGTTATCACAAGAAAAATGGAAACAACTCTGCTTACTTCTAAGAAAGGCTTGTTGGGGGGAGGGGATGAGGGAGTGGGCAGCTATAGGGGTGAATCCTCTACCTGCTTGGCAGTCATGCCCGCCCCTTCCCCAAAGTTCCACCAGACCCCAAACTGACCTCGGCCCTCTTAAGCATCTCCCATTTGTGCAGCATTTTCATGGCAAAAATCTGTCCACTGTCCCTCTGCCTCACCACAGCGACCTGAGACCACAGAAGCACTGGGGTCAGGCCAGCCTGGGTACAAACACCAACCTCCCACCTACCCCAGGGCCTTTGCTCACCTCTCCAAAGGCCCCTCGGCCGATCACCTTCAAGATCTCAAAGTCATCTCTCTGTAGCCGCAGCTCTTTCACCTTTGTTACGAAGGGGCTGGCTGAGGGGACATAGAGTGGGGCTCAAGGAACCTGTGGGGAGGGCCCTAGCTCCCACTCTCACATGGGGAAAGCCAGGAGCTGCAACTCCCATGAGGCCAGTGCAAGGATGACTTCCCCGGGGACTGTCTTTGGCCAAGGAGTTGATAGGCACTGCAGCCCATTTGGCCATGATTAGGAAGAATGCAAGGTGGGGTCCTGACTTTGCTAACTACCTGACCCCCAGACCTCTCTGAATATATGACTTCCTGAACCTGTCCCCAGACTCCAGGCAGCCTAGATCATAGGGGCTGATGGAACTTGTAGTCCTCCCCAGCCTAGGGGCTGACCCTGGCAGGGCAGGTCACCCTGGGGCGGGGATATCATTCCCACCTCTAGCTCACAGTTCTTGGCCACCTAGCAAGGCCAGGCCAGGGCCTGTCTTGGGAAACTGGACAGGCAACATTCCTTGTCCCCAGAGAGGCTTCTCTGCCATTGAGGAGCTGTGGGCCTGTCCTGGGACCCTGTGGGCACAGAGGCACATGGCTGGGGGTGAGGCCTGGGGCAGCCCAGGAGGACAGGAGGATAGGGGTTCTCCAGGGCTCTGAAGGACAGTTCTATCTCCCCGCAAGGGGCCTCCTCATTGGCAGGCATCGATAGGTCTAACCAGGTTCTCACAAGACTCAAACGCAGGGCCAAAAACCCTCTCCTTGGCGCCTGATGCTGGCACCGGAGGGTGTGAGCACTCAAGATCTCCTCCAGGCCTGACTAGCCCTACAACTCTGAGTCCTGCCTCCCTCCCTGGACTTGGCCTTCACCTGGCTGAGAACCTCCTGTTTTCTCACAATCCCTGACACTCCCACGAGGGGCATCTCTAGCCACTCCCAGCCCCTTTTCAGGGCTGAAGGAGGGCATTGGGGCCTGAAAACAGGGAGGCAAGAGTGACTAGTAGGGGTTTGGGGCAGCTATTGTCTGGCTCTGCCTCAGTTTCCCCTGCCAGGAGATAAACCCTGCCAGATGGGCGGGTCTGTGGGTGGGACAGAGAGCTGCTCCACAGGTTTATCAGGCAGAACCCCCGCAGCAGGGGTGGAAACCTCATTACAGAAATTAATTGTCTCTTTCCCAGGTCTGTGTGTGCAACTGAGAGGAGCAGCCACAGGCCTTCAAGGGGGAACCAAAGCCAGGATGGCTACCCATCAGCCAGACTGGGGCCCAAACCTGGGGTCTGCAGCCAGGAGGATCCAGGCCCCCAGGATAGGCTGCCTAGTCCCCTCGCCTTGCCCCAGGGAATAGGGGCTCTGGGCAGGAGTGGGGACAAGTTGGGGCAAGGAGTGAGTCACCACCTTGCAAGTTACCTCGGCAGATGTCAACAGACAGGCCCCCACGCTGGGGTCCCAGGCAGAGGTGCCAGAGGCAAGCAGGGAGGAGCACATGTGTATGCAAACAAACACGTGGGTGTGGGTGTCACAGGGGTGATGACAGCAGTCAGACACACACAAATAAGGTGCAGGAGTCCAAGGAGAAGGGCAGGGTCCCTCTGCCCTCACCCTGGAGGAAAGGGCTAGGGCTGGGGGCCAATCATTGGCACGTCTCAGGCCCCCAACCATGCCAGGCTGGGCCTTGTGCCTGCCTAGAGCTCTGGAGCGCCAGGAACACTAGTTGACCACTGGGCAAACACCCGCCTCACCCACCCTTCAGGCCAGGCCCTGTACCTTCCCCCCATGGCCTGGCTGGACGTGACTAGGGAGCCCTGGAGCTGGAGCCAGTGCCCACACTGAATTCAGGGTCACCCAGGGTCAGCCACTCCCAGTGACAGATGAGTCAACTAGGAAGAGGTGCAGACCCACCTTCAGCCAAGCCCCCCTCCCTCGTCCAGGGGAACAGCCCTCAGAAAGCCTGGCCAGCAGCTTGCACAGACAAAGGAGCTGAGGTTGGGTCCTGTAACCAGCCTGGGGTGGTCTTACATGCAGGGAGATTTGGGTGTGTGTGGGGTGTGTGTGTGTGTGTGTGTGTGTGTGTGTAAAACTACAGATCTGTGAGTGGAAACAGATGTGTAACAGACAGTGTGGTTGGGGGTGGTCTGCAGGGAAAAGTGTGGGGCTTCCTGGGTCTCTCCATTAGCTATACATGCGTGTCTCCATGCATCCATGTGGTACATGGGAAACTGAGAAAGCAGGTGTGTCCGTGGGTGACATGAATGGGAGTCTGCATGTGAGAGTTGTGTGCCTTCTCATGGATCATGTGATGTGTGTGCCAGGAATCCTGGACGTGACTGTAGAGCATGAATTGTGTACCTGTGTCTAGAATCTATACTTGGGATCAAGTTTCTGTGAGTCTGTGTGAGATGTGTTGTGTATCACGTGCCAGGTTCTGTGAGTGGAAGGAGAGGAGTGTGTGTGTATGAATCTGAAAGTGAGGTGGGCAGCTGAGAGACCAGCGGGGTCTGGTGGCACGCATCAGGGCCAGTTCGAGGCGTCTGTGTGTGCATGGGGTGGGGGTGGGGGTGGGGGTGGGGGGAGGTGGCTCTCAGCGAAGGTCCTGCAGAGTGGAGAACCGAGGGAGAGGGTCCCGGCGCGGTGTCCTTCGGTCCGCTCCCCCTCGATCCTGCCTGTGCCACTCACCCCAGCTCAGGAACTGCGCCACGTTGCGCTCCCGCCGCAGGGGGGCGCTGCTGAGCTCGTGGTGCAGCCCCAGCAGCAGATCCAGGAGGCCGTCGAGCCCCGGGCCGCCGCCGGCCTCTCCCCACGCCAACTGCTCCAGCGCACGCAGCCGCCGCTCCATAGCTGCGGCCGGAGCCCAACGCCCGGGCTAGAGCCCGGCCGCCCGCATGCCCGTCCGTCGGTCCGTCTGTCGGTCGGTCTGCCGGTCTTCCGCGCGTTCTCCCCCCACCCTCCCGCCCTCCCCGCTGTCACCTTCCTCCGCTGCCGCCGTCGCGCCCTCACCTGGGCGCCACGCCCCGCCCTCCGCCCCGCCCCTCGACGGACGGGCAGGTGCGCGCCGGCCAATGGGAGATGCGACTGTAGGTGAAGGTGGGAGGGTGGAGGCGCGCGGGGGCGGGACCAACCCTCGGCCAGGAAGTCGGGGGGCGGGCCCCGAACAATACTTAACTCCCAGGCGGGGCGGGGCAAGGGGCTTCCCAAGGGGACCGGAAAGGCCACCTAGATCCCCGCGCGGTCCCAAATCTAGTCCTGTCCAGGCCCTCGCCTGCCCCCAGCCTAGATGGGGTTGCTCAGGGTACTGCAGCTTCCTTTGCCCCGTGGGTCAGCGGCCGCTTCTCCCTCAGTTCAGGGAGAGGGGCTGGGTACGCCCGCGGCCCCGGAGCCGGATGGGAGTTGTAGTCCACTCCCTCCCCGGGATGTCGACCGTGCTTGGCACCCTCCAAAAAACTCGCTAGTTTCTGATTTCACTTTATTTGTATCGTTACAGCCCAAATGGGAGACGAGTAGGTGAGACAGGGATGGGTATACCCATTTGGCAGATGGATGCACTGATACTTGGGCAGGACAAAGATAAATCGGAGTGCTGAGAGTGCGGAGGCGCCGCAGCGGGACGGTGCAGTGGGACTGTGTTGGTAACTGAACACAGGCTTTTAAAGCCTGGGCGGGAGCAGGGCCTGCGGCCGGCCTGGATCTTGAAAGCCAGGAGAGGTCAGAGCTGGAATGGAGGAGGTCGGGGGAAGGGGAGGGGCTGGCTCTGTCCAGTAGTATTTCTGATTGCTGCCCAGCTGTCTCCAGCTGGACTGGACCAGATGTCATCGAATGTGGGTCTATCCAAGAGGAAGGACCAAAGGGTGGGTTTTATTAGGGGCTTTAGACGACAAATTCTTCCACACAAAAAAAGATCCCTTCTGAGGTTTGCCTCCTCCCGCAGGCGGGACCTCCTTGAGTCACGACAGAGTCACGTTGAAGGAGGAGGCGCTCTGTGGATGTCCGAGGAGCTGACATGAGCATTCGTAGCAACCCTGGGGCTTCCTCGCGGGTCTCCCATTTGGTATTTTCTGAGACTTACCCACGCTCTGTGAAATGAGAAAACAGAGACAGGCTGTCTCACCCGAACCAGATGGGGGAAGGGCGTCAGGATTCAAACACAAATCTGGGGATCCCATCACCGCCTCAGTGTCTCCTGGGAGGAGTTTGAGATAGTGTAGGTTGAGTCCTCAGGGTTTTCACCTGAAGCCTTCTGGGCCCTCCTTTTGGGGCGGGGCAGGGGTGGGGTCCACAAGAGGGTTCGCGGCCTCAGAGGCCACAAGGGGGCGCCAGAGACCAGAGGAGGGCAAGGTGCTCCAGACAAGCGGAAGTTCCCATCTCATGGGAAATGAGGGGAGGCTTCTGGGTGGGCAGATGGGCCATTCTTCGCAACCGCTCTTGAACAACTTAATCCTCCCATACACGGCACGACACCCAGGGGTCAGCAGTCAAGGACCAACTAGTGAGGCCTCTGGGTCCTGGCTCACTCCCTATGTGACCTTGAGCAAGTCTCTTAGACTCTCAGAATGCTGAGTTCGCAGACAAGTCCATCCCCTGCCCTTCAGACTCCATCCCCTCGTAGTACAGCAGAGGGGAAACTGTTCCCGACAGCAAAAACCGAGACCCATGGAGGTCTGCATGGGCCAGAGCTGGGACTGGCACTCAGCACCCCCCACCCATCTGGTCTTTGATTCTATTTGGCCCTGTATTTGTTTCTTGTCACATCCTGGCTGAAGCCTTGGTTTCCTTTTCTGTAACAGAGGGTCAGCTCCTTGCCTACTCTTTTGCAACCCCAAGATCAGAAACCCCTCAAGACTCAGTCTGTACCTGAACCCCTGCCTTGCTCCAGCCTCAACAAGAAGCCAGTCCTCCAGCCCTGCCTTCAGAAACAGCTCCTGTACTTGGCCCTGCCTTGCCCCAGGACATCTGTCCTCTGATCCTATGTGGGCCAGACCAGGAATGCACAGGCCTTGCCCCAGGGAACCCTGCATGTGGCAGAGATCCTGGCCCAGCTCAGTGGGTGCTCAGCAGGTTGAGTGACCTCCACCACCACCCCCTTTTCATAGCCTCCTCTTTCACAGTCTGGTCACTGCTTCCTGGACACTCACCCAAGTGCAGGGGCCCCTGCTCCCCCCTAGGCCTCTCCCCCACAACCCCTTTGGTATTGAGGTGCCCTATCTCTCACTGAGCCTGGGGGTAGCAGATCCTGGTGAGTACACCTTCATTCCTGTGGCCCTTTTAGCATTTCAAAGTGACTGCAGATCTGCTATCTTTACAAGGGCCATGCCAGGAGTTATTATTTTCCTCCCTTAACAGATTAATACTTTGAGGCTGAGTAGGTAAGAGGTGGGTGGTGTCAGCCTGGAGCTCCCTTCCCAGGTTCCAGGCCTAGGCCAGTACCTGGCAGCAGAAGGGCAGGGCCCCAGATGCTGGGGAACAGGGGACAGAGAAAGGTCAGACTGCGGTGGACTTGATGTAGGCTCCTGTGAAGGCCTTGGATGGTGAGAAAAAAACTGTCAGTTCAAGGACCCAGGCCTAGCATAAAGAGGATGGTTCAGATAAGAGAGGGACCCCAAAAAGGGGGGGAGGTAAGAGCCCAATGCAAGGGAGTGGCAGGGAACCCAGGTTTTCTGACCCCCAGAACATAGCTTTCTGGCTCTAGGAGTGGCCCCACTCCCCCCACAGGCAGGCTCAGGGGTCTGTCACATCCACAGCCACACCTTAGGCCTCCAGAGCTGGGCCTGTGGCTCCCCTTCCCCAAGGTAGAGATGCAGCTCCAGTGCCTGAGTTGAGCCTCTCCTAGTGCTGCCTCAGGAAGCCACTCTCAGCAGAAGGTCCTGCAGGGGTACTTAGCATGGCTGGCCGCCCTGACCCTTGGCTACATCAGAAATGCAGTGCCCCATTCCTGCCTGAGGGAGCCAGGGAACGGGGAGGCTGGCTGTGGGGCCATACAGCCCTGCCTGCTGCTGACAAGGTGTGTGGCCTTGGGCAAGTCACTTCCTCTTGTCTGTGCACACAGTGGAGAACTGCCCCAGCTCAGGTGGGAGGGGCAAATGGTACACGGGATGGCTGCCAGTGGTTGCAGGAGCTGTGTCTAGGAAGAGCATGTGGTTGGGGGTTGGGAGGCCGCATTGCTGCTCAGGCTCCAGGTGTCTGCTGGGGTGGCTTTGGGAGAGGGGCTGGTGGAGATGGTGGGGTTGAGGGTCCCCCCCTTCCCCAAGCTAGTCCTTGGCAGCCCCACAAGCTTACTCCCCTGCCAGCCCCAGAACACCAGTGGTGTGTCCTCTGAAAAATCCAAAGCCCCAAATGGGTGGACATATGGTGATTTCATCATCCTGGTTTTTCTTCCAAGAACCTTTTCTGTGCTGCTCCAACACGCCATAGGGGCTCCCACGCTGCACAGAGGCTGCAGCCTCCTGTGGTTTTATAATTAGCAAGCCCTCTGGGCGCACAGGAAACCAAGGCCGGAGCCCCCTTGGCCACCACCCCTCTGGCCCATGGGCGCCACCAAGTCTGTGAGCTGCTTCAGCGAAGGGTGGGTCCTGCTTGCTTTGTTCTGGGAGTTGGGTGGGGTTCTGGGCTCCCCACACCAACCCTCACCCTGCCCTGTCCAGTCTCCCTGGGGTGCTCAGC
Source organism: Craseonycteris thonglongyai (assembly GCA_004027555.1). NCBI lineage: Eukaryota > Metazoa > Chordata > Mammalia > Chiroptera > Craseonycteridae > Craseonycteris > Craseonycteris thonglongyai. The sequence goes on from PVKE010002254.1 coordinate 27,456, forward strand.
AAAGGTGGCCATTCAAGTCGGACATCCTAGGGACCCTGCCCCTATGAAGCAAGGGCTCTTATCTGCATTTGGGGCGTGAGAAACAGACTCAGGCTGGGAGAGGACGGCAGTTCCAGTGAGTGGTGGAGCTGGAAGTCGAACCCCTGCCTATCTACCCGAGGCCTGCCCTATGTGTATGTACTTTGAATGCTGAGGGGCAGAACTGGTGGCTGGGTGTCCTAACTCTGTCACAAACTGGAGGCCTTGGGCAACTTCTGTGACCACCCCATTTGAGATAAGCATAGGACAGGGGGTCAGATTCACAGTAACATTTTTATTTACTAAGGAGAAGAAATGTTTATTCTGATGAGATCTCACATGGGGGGCCCAGAAGCAGTGGGTGGGCCCCCTTGCTTCCTGGGTCCTGGGCTCTGAGGTGCTACGTGGGCCTCTTACTGTTTGTGCTCTGGGTGCTGGAGGGTAATCAGCCCTCTTTGCCCTCCTTTGAAGGGGGACTTTCACCCAGGATCCTGTACTGCTAGGGAGCTGGGGAGGTGAGGGGTAGTAGGTACTGCCCCTACAAGCTGGCCACACCTTTGTCCACACACACTGACCCCCTCCCTGAACTCCCATCACAGCTGGGAGAAGACCCTCAACCTGTAAAATTCAAACCAGGGACCTGAGCTCCAGGATAGCATGGGGCAGACACCTGGCCTCAGCCCCTCCTTCAAACCTCAGATCTGCCTTGCTTCCTGGGGCAGCCTTAGGGGGTGAGGAACCACCACCCCATGCTTGGGGGGTGGGTGTGCATACCGTGTGGGATGTCCCTGAAAGGCCGCCGGTGGCAGGCTCAGAGAAGGGGGAAGAGCCAGGCACTGCTTCTCTCACATTCCGTGAGAACTCGTAAGTTCTGCTTTCTTTGGGTTCTAACAGCTTTAACAAGTGTGCTCCAGACCCCTGGAGATTGAGGGGCTGCGCCAAGCTTTCAGGGCCCCAGGCTGGAGTGACAGACAGCACTTAATCTTCCATGTGAGTTTCTCAAACCCGAGTCTATAGCTGCAGACTTTGGGGCTGTGGGTGTGAGCTCTAAACTTCATTTTTCCTTTGAAAATGTGCTTGGGACTAGAGACCCCAAGACTTGGGAAGACTGGGTTTGAATCTCCTCCTCTGTACACCTGTTCCTCAAGTCATCCTGAGTCTCGGGTTCTCAGCTGTGAAATGGGGAGAACACCGATGCCCCCGGTCACGAGAGTCAAGGTAAACCCAACACAAGGCAAATTGTCAAGAGTGGCACAGGAGGGCTGGCAATCAGATACTTGCCATCAGACCAGACGCCCGCCACGCAGGCTGCCACACACTACCTGGCCCTGGGAACCCACAGGCACCTGTTCACATACTGTCTTTTGTCACAAGCGTGCCTATAGTGCGCTCCACCCCAATTACACGTCTGATCCCTTTCATGGCACATCAGCTCCATTTGTCACCCTTCCCTCTGCTGGTACAGTTGTCCCCCCACCCCCACCCCCACCCCGGTGTTCTGACTGGCCCCACCTTACTAATTGTATTTTGGTTGCTGTTTGGTCTGAGTACCACCTTCACTGTCTCTAAATCCCCCTGGGGCTAGCAGGTGCTGAGCCGGGTCAACCCTTGTCTACTTGACCCCAGGAGCCCTATGGGCACCTGTCTGTCCACAGTGAGGGTGGGCCCAGGTTGGAGATGCTGTGTTCATACAAAGCAGTTACCTTCTCCCTGACCCCAGGGCAGGTAGTGTAGCCTGTTGTGAGAGATTCTCCCAACTTCTACATCCCCTCCTCTCCCCACACTGCTGCTCACCAGGCACCGGAGAATGGTCGGCAGTTTGCAGGACTCCTAATGAGGAGGCAGTAGCTGCTGAAGTGCTGAGTGACTGGGCAGGGCCGCCACCTCACCCTGCAGACTGGCCAATCTGTCCCTGCCGGCATCTTGACCCCCCATATGCTCTGCCACAGACACTGTGGGGAGCAGGCCCCTGGGAGAGACAACGAAGCACCAGAAGCCAGCTTCAGCAAAATTAAACTTTTTTTAATGCGGGGGAAAGTCTTCTTCGTTGCTTTTCCTTCCCATAGGTGAATGTGGGTAAGCCACTGGCACCTGACAGTGAATTTGACGCTGCACCTCTGTCCTTACCCAATACCATGTGGAACACTGGACGTAACCGGGCCAGCCCCTGGCCACTCAGACCCAGCGAACAAAGGCCTGGAGAGCAGCACTGAGCAGCAGTCAGGGGTTCAAGAGGTCAGTGGAATCCCTGAGACCCCTGTGGGGTGCCTGCTCCCACGGGCACAGTGGCTCTTCGATGACCACAGCTCCAGTCCCCAAGGCTGTGCTGGGACAGCCCAGCTGACCCAAGGCAACAAGAAGGCAGCCTGAACTGGCTGGGGGCTGGCTCAGGTTCATGGGGAGGGAGCTGTTCTAGGGCATCCTTTGCTCCAGGAAGGAGGGTAGGAGGGGTCTTCCATGGGAAGTGAAGGGGGGGGTGACAGAGGGAAGGGGATGGGTTATCCCTGGTCTCTGGCCACTAGGCTGGGGCTGGAGCACTGAGCCATACCAGGTTCATGAGGACCCAACACCCACCCAAAGGTGAGGCAGAGGAATAATACACCAGAATGTTCCAGGAAGGTGACAGGGTGCAACAGTAAACACGACCTCTGGGGTCCCGGGCGGGGTGAGCTCTGCATGTATCCATGTCTCCATGGCTCCTGGGTAGAGCTACCCCCTGATTGGAGTTTAGGAAAGGAGACAAAAAAATCACAGCTTCTGAACGAGTGGTTGAGAAGTTACTGGAAAATTTGGTCAAGTATAGATGTCACTTTACAGAACCAAAACTAGCTTATATATTTTTCTGGAAGACAACCGATACCCCCGCCCTCCCAGAAAGAGGTAGCTGGCCCTTGCTTCAGTGACTGCCTAGTGAGGAGGGGTAAGAGGCTGGGAGAGCAAAGGGGGGGAGGCACAGTGAGGCACAAGAGGAGCTCGGGAGGAAGCCACCACCCTGCAAAGCAAGTCAGCTCAGAAACAAATGCGACTGGGTGGGTCCTGTGTAGGCATGGCCCCAGGGCCAGCAGCCACCAGGAAGGGGTTGGGGGTGGCCACAGTGGCAGGGCTGCACGGCCAGAGGGGAGACAAGGACAGGGAGGGCAGAGGCCGTGTGCCTGTGGGCGTGGGGCTGTCAGGCGGAGGAGGCAAGAAAGAAGGCTGCCTCTCACATTATATATTAAAAATATCCATAGTTCTTGTGCATAAAATCCCACCATTCACAAACGAGTATCACCCTTGCCTTCCCTGCCGGGCCCAGGAACAGCCTTAAAAGAAAGATGGTAGTTTTCCTTTTCAAGGGCTGAGGAAACAGCCAGCCACTCAGTCTTTATGGACCTTGAGAACTGGTGACTCTTGCCCTCCCCCCAGTCTCTGCCTGGAGGGGCGCTGAGACGGCTGGACGGTCACTCGAGCCTCCGCTTGGAGGGTGGGATCAGGTGCGGGGGCAGGTCAGTGGGCAGCTCATGGCCCTCCAGCTTGACCTTGATGAGGTGGTTGGCCAGGGCGAACTCCTCGTCGTCCAGCAGCCCATCCTTGTCCACGTCGGCCAGCTTCCAGATCTTTCCCAGCACCGTGTTGGGCAGCTTGGACTTCACCATCTCCTTCTTGGCATTGGCGCCCGTGATCTTGCCGTTGACGGGTGACAGTGTATAGAAGATCTCGTCATAGGTGGGCTTGTCCTTGCCCACCACCCACTCGATGTCGTCAATGCCTTCACCGGCCCCCTCACCGTAGCCATGCCCGAAGGGCCCATTCATGGTGCCATCGAAGGCACCTCCCTTCACGACCTGGGAGGGCAGCAGGGACTCCTCCTGGCGGACCATCACCATCAGCCGGGCGATGTCATTGGCCAGCATGTCATCCACCATGTCCAGCAGCTTGGGCTTCAAAGCCTGGAACTTGCTGAAGTCCTGGGTCTGTAGAAGTTCCTGTGGTGAATGGGGAGGAAGAACAGGGTGGGTCAGGCCCCTCCCAGACTCCAGGCTGAGAGGGCAAAGCAAGGGTACCCAAGAGAAAGCGGGCTCCGAGGCACAGCTCTGAGGTACAGCCACAATCACTTAAAAGCTTGGGCAACTCTGTTAACCATTCTGGGCCCTGGCTCCCCAACCTGTAAATCAGGCGTTAAAAACAGTCCCTTCCCAGCAGGGATGTGTCGAGGATGAACTGGGATGAGGCCAGAGGGCTCCACACAGCTCCATCCTCTCCCCACCGCCCAGGCTGAGTCACCACATTCCCCTTGCAGGGTGTCAGGACCCGATCTGGGTGGGGCGCTGGTGAGGAGCCCAGCTGCTTCCATGGTTGGGAGGCCCCATGCTACACAGAATCCCTCGGGCAGCCACCAGATGGGACAGCCGCACCTGCATCTTGCGGAGGCTTGGGAAGTCGCCAGCTGAGATCTGATGTTCCCGTTCGATCTTGGCATAGATCTCTCCCAGGTTATTCACCAGCTCTTTCTTTTTGCTGTCTTTACCAAAGACGTTGGGCATTTCCTTCTTGAGGGAGCTGATGATATAGGCATGGACCTGTGAAGACAGGGAAGGGGCAGACGTCAGGGACTTCCTGGGCATCTTGTCAGGAGTGTGGCCCGTGCCTGGGCTGTCCCAGAGAGCTGGGATTATAAGCCAGGAGGCTCCATGCAACACCCCCTCCCCCAGCAGCCTCCTCTCCCAGCAGAGGTGCAGGGCCTCACCCTCCTGCACATGCCAACAGGTCAAGGTCACAAATCTCCAACACAGCCTGGGTTATGTTTCACTTTATCATCAGGACAGCCCCAGGGATGATTAAGAATTAGCCAAATCCCACAAGGGCTTCCCCAGATGTTTCAAGCTCTACCTTCGCTTTAATACCTTGCTTACACATTTGCCAATTCACAGTGGCCCATCCCCACAGTAGGCCAGTCGTGCTGGCAACCCTCCCAGGGCACCAGCCCTCCAAATCCTGTGCCTTGCCAAGCAATGTCCAGCCGTGGAGGGCTGCAGCCAGCCAGCCAGCCACGCCCTGATTTTCCCAGACTCCACCCCATCAAATCCCCTCCACTGACCAGACCCCATCTGCCCTGGGCCAGGAGCCTGGCTGAGAATGACCTGAGGGAAGCAGGCCTGTCACAGACAATTGCAGTCACCACTCTGTCTGTCAAGGCCAGCACAAGTCAGTGCAGAGAGCCACTCACTCCAGGAAAAGGAAATAGTCTGGGACCAGCAGGTGGGGGATGAGATTAAAGACCACTGGTTTCCCAGGCCTGGTGACTCAACGTGCCCGAGGGCCAGATGCTCATGATCATAGTTTCTGACCATTTCTGATGAAGTTGGCCCTTTGTTCTGTCCTGAGAGAAGGCTAGGCCACAGCACCAGGAGAGGGGCTGGGTGTGGTGAGAGGGGAGCTGCCCTTCCCTGGACCTGAGCAGGAGCAGGATGGGTCTCTTCCCCATTTACCACCTGTGCCCCCTGGGCATCTCATGATGCCACTCAGTCCTTCACTCAAGCCAGGAGCCAGTGACTAGGGTTTCCTCGTGGTTTCCTTTCTTTGAATCAGCTCCACTCACCAGCAAGGTTCCAGAAGTGAGATATCTAGAACAAATGTGCAGCCTGTGTTCTCCAGCGCTGTTATGCACACAGATTGCCAAGGGAATATGTACAAACACAGACTCTGGTTCATCAGGGCAGAGGAGAGGCCTGAGAACCTATGGGCTAGCCAAGCGCCAACCTGCTGTCCATGAGCACTCTGGGTAGCCAGGGTGGAGACACTGTCCAGTGGTAAAGGATGAAGGGTCAGTTCTCATTAGTCAGGCCACATGCTCCCTGACTCCAGGCCTTCAGACAGTGTGGGCTGCTCTGGGCTGCTATGTTCTGTCTACAGCAGTCTCAAAACCTCAGGGCTACAATGGACAGCTGGCTCAAGGAGGCCTGGCCCTTGGGGCTCCTCAAAGAAGCATGGGGAAGCGCCATTTCTCAGTTCTGTGATGCTCAGAGCCCAGGGTGACTGACTGGCCTTCGCTGAAGCTGTAACACCCACAGAACGCCTTCCCACTCCTCTGCACGCCACCAGTGCTCTCCACAGCCACTTCCCAAGAGAGCTGAGGAGGCACGAGCCCTGCGCTAGCTGCTGTCATGGACCAGCCGGGCTGACAGCTGGGCTCTGCCGCCATGGTCCGTGATCCTTACATGTGCACTGGCCCAGCCTGAAGACTTACCCGGGCAGGCTCCAGCAATATTCAGAATCGATGTCCTCAGGGAACACCTTCTGTTCTCCTGTGCCCGAAGGGTTCACTGGTGGCATTAACCTTCATTTCTAGCCTCAGCCACCCCAGGCTCTCAATGGGATGCTTGGCCAGGCACTGAGAGTCCAAACTCTTGAACAATTTGGATGCCAGTGGGCCCGGGCTTCCATGGAGGAGTAGGGATGGGGGCTGATGCCACCCAGCGTCCTCTCTGAGCCACAGGCTCACACCCCATCTCTCCATTGGCTTCCTCCTGTCCTGGCTTAAGCATCAGCTCCCACCAGAGACCCCCCCAGCCTGGTCTATCCCATGAGGATACCTTCCTAGTCATCTGCTTCTTCAGCAGCCTGTTCTCTCTCCAACAATACAAATAAACCGTGTTTTATTTCTCCTTACATGTTCCGCTTTCCCCCATGTACTGGCCAGTGCTAGAAGGGTGGGGACCTGTCAGTCCCCACTGAGTCCCCAGCTCCCAACACATGCTGAGTATACACGGGTGCTCAACAGAACTAGGAGGGAAGCCTATGAGACCTCAAGCTGTACCTTCACTCACTCCTACTGCCCAGACTGCCCACTGGTCCAGTGGTACCTTCCAGTTGAGGTTTATGTGCACTGAGAAGAATCTCGGTTAAGGCTGCGTCCACAGGTGCAAAGAGAGGACTGGTTCAGACACAGTGTAAAGTGGGTGTAGCCAGGGATCTGCAGGGATGAGTCTTGGGCATCCCAAAGGCAGGGCAGACCAACCCCCGAAGCCCCAGTGGCTATCCCAGAGTGCCCTCTGTGCCCAGCCTGGAAGCAGGCGCTACCTCCCCCCCACACTCTACCTTGGCAAGCCGCGCCCTCTTGATCAGGTCATTAAGCTTCCTGAGGGCAGCGTTGCGGGGCAGAGACTGGATGTCTTTGAAGAGGTCCTGCTCTTCGGCCTCGAAGAGCTTTCGGTTGTCAGGAATGAGGAGCGGGTGGGACCAGAAGGAGCCAATGTAGACCCTGACCACCTCCGGGGTGTTGATGATTTTGCCCAGGGACCACATAAGGGCCCCGTATACACGCATCAGCTGCTGGGTCTCGATCTGGTCGGCCTTGTTCAGCACCACGCGAATCTTGTCCTCATGGTTCTTGAGGCCCTTGATGACTTCTGAGAACTCATCTGAGATGTCCAGCTTGTGGGCGTCAAAGAGCAGGATGATGCGGTCCACTCGCTCGGCAAACCACTCCAGGACGGCTGCGAAGTCGTACCCTACGAGGAGAGAAGGGTGAGTTCAGGGGCCCCAGGGGCCAGGCAGCTCTGACTTGGCCTGCTACCTCTCTGCCTGGGGCCATTTAAATTTCTAGCATGTACTCAAGTGGACAGCATAGCACACTGAGGGCAGGGTCACCAGGTCCCTCCAGTTCTGTACCCGCTGTGGTAGTGCCCTCACACACGCAGCACCTGGCATTAAGAGGTGCTTAGAAAATAAATAATGCAAAGGAAGTCAGAGCCCAAGCTCCAAAGTGGGTCAGTCTACGGCAGGGGTGAGAGGAAGACCACAGCAGCGTGGCTCAGCACCATGAGGCGGGGATAGATGCTGCGGCCAGCCGCCAGCCAGAGGCCCTGGCCCAGTGGTGACAATGAACAGTAGCAACACTACAAGCAGTTGCTCTGTCCAGTGCTTGCACACCAAGCTCCCTGTTCTGTAGGAATCTCACCGATTCTCTACAAACAGGACCTGGCATCTGCAGCTTGGGGCCAAATCTGGCCCCTACCTGCTTCTATAAATGAAGTTATCCTGGAATGCAGCCACCCTTAGCTGTACCGCCTGTGGCTGCTTCTGCCTACGAGTACAACGGCAGAGTTCAGTTGTTGTGACACAAACTGTTAAGGCCTGCAAGCCAAAAATATTAATTCTCTGACCCCTCAGGAAAGTTTGCTGACCTCTGCTCTACAACGAGCCTCCAAACCACTTCCCTCACTAGGTCCTAAACACTCCTTCCTCTAAACAAAGTCTCTGGACTGAACTGCAGCTCTCCACTCCAGCCAGTGCTAGTTCCCACCAACCAATTACGGCCTCTGGTGAACAGTGCCATTTGTGGCAGAGAATGCAAACTGGAATTCTCTCTTCAATAAGAGCTGTCTAGTTTTAGCTGGATTCACCCCCCCGCCCCGCTCCCCCCAGGCCCGGCTTTCTGGCAGCAGAAATAAACAAGAAAAGGAGTATGAGCCCTCCTTTGTCCTTTCTGCTTCCCTGAGGACTGGAATGTGCATGTGATGACAGGAGCTGGAGTAGCTACCTTGGGTATCTGCTATCTGATTTTAGCCAGTGGATTTTTGGGTTTTCTATAATGGTGGTTTAATTTGTTTCCTATTTTTACAATCACACCTCTTCAAAATGTTTCCATTTCTTCCACTGTACCCAGAAGAAGTGAAAACTGAATCTCACCTTTCAGGAATCCTAAGAAGAGGTAGGAAACCCATGTGGAAACAATGACCTAAGAGTCTGGAAATCTTGGGTCCCAGCCCCTGCGCTGCCATTCCTTTCTGGGTGATTCTGGACCAGGGTCCTTGTCCCTGGGCTCTGTCTCCTCGGTCTTCACCTGCTACCCTACCCACAGGCCACCCAAAGGTAGGCTGGCCTTCTTAGGAGCCATCAAGTACTTTCCAGAGCAAAGTCAAATTCCGTAGAATAAGCCAGAGGAGTCACTCTGTAGAGAAACAGGCCAAACCCATGTCCTCACCTCAGAGCCTGCTCCTGCCCGTCCCACCCAAGCCAGGTGAGGCCCCAGACATGCATTCTCTAGACTGCAGGAACAGAAAGTTGCAGGTAGAAGTGAAGACCAAAGAAAAGGACAAAGTGTCAAGAAAGACTCAGAGTGACCTACAGTGCCATGAGCAGGGCAGCCCTCTCCAAAGGAACCCGCAAAATCCTTCATCACAGTGGCACGTGGTTGCGGCTGCACCTGCACCCGCACCCCCCCACCCCCACCCCCTGGCCTGCCAAGCCCCTAGGATGAACGCAAGCCCACAGCATAGGCTCCACGAGATGCCTTCTCCACTCAGGCCATAACCCCGGCCCACTTGCCAGGGCTTTATCAACAGTTAATACTACTGGGCCTGCCTAGAGGTAAAGCCCTGCCTGGATAAACATTCTGGCTGCCAGATCCCTCAGGTTCAAGCGTGCTTCATAGTTGTCTGTGTGCCTAATGCCACAGCTTCTCAGCCTCTCCCCACACTCGGGCATCAGAAAGGCTTTTAAATAAGGGAGCCGTGGATTCAACTCCCAGCTCCAGCCACTGACTCCGTGACCTTCAGTTCTGAACTTCTGAGTTACACATTCTTCATCTATAAAATTTAAAAACCAACCCCTCCTCCTAAGATCATGGGAGGGTCACATGAGGTGACTCGTCGGGCTGGGCATTTGGAGACTCCCATGAGTTGGACAAGCACAAGTGAAGGGAGAGGGGACAGGGCCCACTGGAACAAGGGACAAGCAGCCTGTGAGTGCACCACAGGTCAGGAACAAAGAGTAAGAAGTGTTGGGCCTGGCTCTGAGACCAGAGGCCGGCTTTCATCCTTATGGCAAGACCCCGAAACTTAAGGAAGACCCCAAATCCACTGCTCTGTCCATGGCAGCCGCTCCAGGGCAGCATGTGCAGCTTCCTCCCATCCTGGCACACTGGGATTTCCTAATAGGGTGGAGGTGAGGTGGAGCTGGAGCCAGCAAAGCCCTTTGACTCTGAACTTCAGCCTGGGCAAGGGGAGCAATCAGCCTTCAGGAGGCCAGGGCAGCTGGCTGGAAATGGCAAGGCTACCAGATTCCCTGTGCTCGGTGTGGCAGCACGTGGAGCAAGTGCCAGGCCACTCCTGTGACAGTTGCCAGTCACCCTCACAGGGTGCAAGTTCCAAAGTAAGCCCCCAAGAACCCCAGACACTGTGCAGCTGGCTGCTAGAGCCACAGAGGGACAGTCCAGAGAGAAGTCATCAGCAGAAACCAGAAAGTTAGGCTGAGGATTAGGCTGAGGGAAGCAGGGCAGAAACGGTGGCCCATGTATGACTTTGGAGGCTACAGGGCCTGCCTGGGCCACACTGTCACTGCCTTTTATGGCTGGCTCTGAGAATGGCAAGTCCGTGCTGAAAAAGCAATGACTCAGGACTGAACAGCAGCTCCCTCTCAGCAAAAATGAAGCCCAACATCTCCTATCCTCAAACTGTCCTCAGACCAAGACAGATTTCAATGACTACAGAGTCACACAGCTGGGGAGGCGGTGATGCCAAACCAAAGCACTGGGAACAGGGGTGCCCTGATGGGCTGGGCTCGAGCCCAAGTTAGCTTTGGCACAGGAGTGAGGACAGCACAGGGAGTTGAGGTCACCCCCACACTCCACCCAATGTGGCCTATTCCTCCTCCTCTGACGGTGGGGGGCCAAGAGCACGATGTGGAAAGAGAAAGGAGAAGGAAGGAGTGAGGCACCAGAGTCACTCACTGCCTACAGGTCCCCAAGCCCCAGCCTGAGGCGAGTGCCCCCCACCCGCCAGCACACCCAATTACTCGCCAACACCTCAACTCGGAGCCAACAGAGCCAAGTTCACTATTTTGCAGGTGAATTAAATTTCCTGTTTGTACTGGAAAATGTTCACACTTTCGGTGAGGGAGACACAATGGCTAGCCAAGTCCACCCACAGGTCACGAAAAAGGTCTCAACACTTAGGCTTGTGTGATGTCATCATAGGTGTACGACCATATACAACCGGGTGGTGGCAGCCACCGCCAGGCCCACCCAGTGCCCCTTAGCCCAGCAACACCTCACTGGGCCTCAGAGATGGTCTCTCAACAGGCAGCAAGGGTTAAAACCACAGGTGCAGTGCCAGGAGCACCAAGTCTGTGCAAATGGCCAGGCAGCCATAGCCACCACTCAGCTCTGTGGCAGGTGACAAATACAGGGACGCGCTGGCCTGCACCCCACCTCCACCCCTCACTAGCACTGCCCATGGCAGTGAGCCTTCAGGCTTTGGGATACACTAGAGGTCAGCCTCAGTGCCAGGACACATTTAGTCACTGAATCAGGAAGCATCAAACACTACCTAATGCACAGCAATTCCACAGCAAAAGCAGGCAGCCCTGGTGTCCTTGGTAAAAGAGAAAACTGTGCCCCCTGCCCACAGCTTCAGGGAAGGGCCACACCAACACCAGTACCCTGTGGAGGACACAGACAACATGGTCTGAGGGGTGAGCCGGAAAGAAAAGGCTGACCCTGCAATACAAGTAAATGCCAGGCCATCTCTGATAAGGGACAAGCTCTGGCTCAGAAAGTTCTGAGACCTTGAAGACATCAGAAAATAATGAAATACACCAGTCACAAAGGACACATACTGCAGGATTCCACTTACAGGAGGTACCTAGAGAAGTCAAATCCATAGATACAGAAAGCAGAATGGAGGTTGTCAGAGGCCGGTGGGTGGGGGGTTGATGATACTGGTACAACAGTGTGAACGTACTTAATGCCACAGAAATAAATGTACACTTAAAAATGGTTGCCTTATGTTATGCGCACTTTAAAACCCCTTGCCCCCCCCCCCGCCCCCCTGGGGCTAGGGTGAAAAGAGCAGAAAGGCTGAGCCCATCAGGCTGTTTTTGGCCTGGGGAAGTGAGCACACTGGCCGTGTGGACAGGAGGCTGAAGCGTGCCTTTCACCTTGGCTCTAGGCCCCTCCTGCCCCTCTCGGTGCCTCACCCCTGGGTCTGGTTTCCTAATGACAGCCATGCCTCCCACCATTGGCACCAAGATGCAGAGGCAGTAGTCTGAGGCAGTTACCCTAGTACCCTCCAGACAGGTAGTCCAGCAGCTGGGAAAAAGCGCTTCATACATTCCAAGTTTCTAGAACATGAACAATAGAGGGTTTGTCTCCAATCAACTTCTGTTTCCTGCTATTCAAGCTGTGTGGGCCTGGGTATTTCTTGCCATAGCTCTCTATCACACGTTTCCAACTTGTGCTGGGACCAGGAGAGCAAACTAGAGACTAAAGGGCTGAAAATCAACACTGTGAGGGCTCGTACCTGAGCTTCCTTAAGCTAAAGTTCGTAAGAGAAGGACTTTTCCAGTGTAGCACAGCGGCTAGGAGAATGAGGCCTGCCTCCCCATCCCTAAGTGTTTATCCAGGAGAAATTAAGGGATTAAAATTCATAACACCGTACACAAATATTTACAGCAGCTTTATTCAAAACTGCCTCAAACTGGAACCCAAATGCCCTCCAACAGGTGCAAGCATAACAAATGAAGGTGTATCCACATGACAGGGACAGCAACAAAGGAGTGAACCACTGACACTCACATCTCACATATATGACAAAGCTCAAAAACAGGTTGCAGAAGCCAGGATGGCTCAGTGGGTTAGGTGCTCTCTTTGCAGCCCTGGGGACCAGGGATCGAGTCCTGGCCCTGGCCCATGCGGACCTATATGCTAAACTGGAGTGTACTTCCCATGAGGGAGGCCCCCGGTTCAGTTCTCACCCTCCACAGGTTGGGCTCCTGGCTTGAGGGGGCATGCCTCCCATGCGGGAGGCCCCAACCCAGTTCCTGCCGTGTGGTCCACCTGTGTGGACTGAGGCCATGTCAGAAACTGATGACGTGTAGCTATGGAGACTGCTCTGGGCCCTCCCCCTTCTCTCTATCTGTCTCTGTCTCTATCAAAAACAATAAAATAAATCTAAAAAATAAACAAAAAACAGATACAACTCCACACGGTACAATTCCATTTATAACATTCTGGAAAAGGTAAAAGTTTAGGTATAAGTATCATGTCAGTGGGCTGCCTGGGACTGGAAGTGACTACACGTCATCAGTTTCTGACATGGCCTCAGTCCATGACAGAGAGAGAGAGAGAGATACACAGACAGAGAGAGAACTGAACTGGGGGAACTCTCCAGTTCAGCACATGGGTCCACATGGGCCAGGGCCGGGATTCGATCCTGGGTCCCCGGCACTGCAAAGTGAGTGCTTAACCCACTGAGCCATCCCGACTTCCCCAAAAGGGTGAATTTTACAAGATATAATGCACACCTCAATAAATCTGATCTAACAAGCAATAAAATTAAGGTTAGAGGTAGGGGCTGGGCTGGGGGGGGGAGAGACAGACTCTGGAATCTATCCCATCTGAATCCCGAACCTTCTACTGAACTAGCAGTGTGACCCTAGCAGGTCACGCTCCCCTCTGAACCTTGGCTTGTGCTCACAGGGCTGTTGTGAGCAACGGGTGGGCGCCAGGCACACTGTGAGCACTTGGTAAATGCTGGCTAGGATTTACTCACAGGACTTGTAGTTCAGATGGGTGTGTAGGCAACGACCACTTCTAATGTGTAAAGAATGCCTTGTATCCCAAATATAAACCGAACATTTGCAAGCACTCGGGCCAGCTGCCACCAGCTGGCCGCTGGGCTGGCAGCCTTGAGCAGGTGCCGAATGCAGGCACCGGCTGGTACCACTCCTCCGCAGGCAGCATTCCCATCCAGGGCCTGAGTCAAAGCTGTCAGGCTGGACTGGGAGGTGGGGGCAGTAGGGGGCGGTGGCAAGAGGAGGGCTTTTAGGGCCAGGGGACCTGGAATCTGAAGGAAAACCCCGGCTGAGTCAGTGCTTCTCTGTCCTCCAGCTCCTCAGGATGTTACTCAGAAAACGGCCCCTTGTCACAGTCTGGAAATTCTTGTGTTTACCAATGTCTTTATTTTCAATCAGCTGACATTTGTGGAACACATATCTGTGCCCTAGGCAAGAGGGCAGGAGCTCTCCATGTGGAAAGCCCTGTGCCCTCAACAAAGACAAGAGGCTACACTGCTGTCCTGAGTTACCAGTGTGGTTCTCAGGGGTGGCAGCAACTTCTGAAGGCCCCAGCCTCTAAAGCACTGACCTGGGACTAGAACCTTCCATCACCAGCTCTGCTGTGGGCGCTAGGAAGCCAGGAGACATGTAGCAATCAGCCCTGCACAGGCTTTTGGGCAACCTCATGGAGCATTCGTGAAACATGAAACAGTGTTTCATGGGCTGAAACATTCTGGTAAAACACTGGCCTGGAGAACTTTTAGGGATGAGGCATCTCAGGAGGTAGTCAGCATGAGGATCAGCAGGAAGAGACTCTGTGGGTCAGAGCGCTCCAGTGTGGGTTGGGGAGGCCGTCCCTCACTGTTAAAGTAGCAAGTTGGCTCCATGTCTTGGATGGAGCCTGGGAACCACACACAGCCAAATGGAGGGCAAATTGTAACCCAGGGGACCAGAGAGCCTTGGCCAGGGTTTCTAGTGCTGGTCCATGGATGGACTGAGGGGCAATTTCTGGCCAGCAGCAGAGACAAGGAAGAAGATCCCAGCATTGTTGTTCAAAGCCCCGGACCTTAAGTCCATTTCTGATCCCAGGCCAGGAGAGAAGCATTCAGGAGATTCAGAAACCCTGCAGTCATGACCTACAAGGGTCAAGGACTAGTGTGATCCGAGGTCTCAGGGGTTCCTTCACCCCAGAGTACTCTCTGAGACAGTGAGTACAGTGTGAGCAGAGCCTCTGCTGGGTTCCAATCCTGGCGCTGACACATGCTAACCTGTGTGTCATCTTGGGCTAATTACTTAACTTTGCTAAGCCTCAGTTTCCTCTTCTGGAAAGCAGTAGCTTCCTCAGAGATGCAGCTGCTGTGACCACTATGTGGAGTGAGCTCACATGGTAGTCAGTGGTCAGCAGAAAGCCACGAACAAGGCTGGCTGGGTTCCGATCTCCTAATCCAAGTTTAAACACTCCCCTGCTGACACAACTTCCAAGGGACACTAAAATTCCAGCTTAGCTCACAGCCACAGAGTGACAGTGGCAGAGTATGCAATGGCTGGGTCCCTGACACCCGTGCTAGGGCTTCTACCTGAGCATGCCTCCCACTGCTGCCACCGAGAAACCACTGTGGGAAGATTCTGCAGGTGGCCAACAGCCTGGGACCCCAGGACACCAGCCTGGCCAGCCCTAGGCACCCTTTGGAATGCCCTTTGTCTGTCACACTGGCAGCACTTGAGAAATGAACGCTGTGTCTGTAGGTCACCTTTCTCTGTAGACACAGGAACGCATTATCTTTACAGTCACTCAGGAGATTAGCACAACAGGGAAGCACAGCCCGAGACCCCCATAGTGATTCTCAGGGATCTCTCACTGAGCCTGGGTTGCACCCTGACTGCTTTGAGCCTCCCCGGGCACTGCCTTATCTGCACACATTAGGAATCACACGGAAAGGGGAAAAAAGTCAGAAAGGGCCTGGCAGATCGGGTGGAAAATGGAAATGGATGTAAATGAGCAATTCTAATGTACATGCCACCTCCATAAGGAGGTTCTGTCCCCAGAGATTGTGGGGAGGAGGGACCAGACCCACAAGCTGCCTGCTGGGACCCATGGTTTCTGTTGGCTCTATCTTTCTGAGAGGGAAACACCTGCTTTCCACGCCTTCGGCAAAAGCAGCAGAGAGGCGGCAGCCAGGGAGCCTGGAATTCGCTGCTCTGGCTTCCGCTGCTGGACAGGGCAGATGGGGCCTTGGCAGTGACCAAAGGGTGGGGCCTCAACGAGGAGAAAACCACTCCTTTTCCATCTATGCAGCAGTCCCCACCCTTGAAGCCCACGCCTAGCACATCTAAGAGGCATCCACAGTGGACTTTCTCCTGCTAATGACGATGACACCAAACATTCCACAACAAATCCCAACTTGGTAACTTTTAGTAAAACTTTAACCCAGACATTTAGGGTTAAGGAGGGACAGAAATGGTCTAGTAAAATCAGTCTGATGTCTTGCTATTCGATAGGCAAAAAAACCCTTCTCCAATAGGAAGGGACGTGCTTATCTTTAAGCCACCCTCTTTCCTGCTCATGATGGGGAGGAGGTGGGTTGGGGAGGCCTTAGGTGGCAGCCCAGGGACCCAGAGGGGCCACACCTTATACCTGGAGAGGCACAGGCAGGGCCCACAAGGTGGAGCCGGGCGGGGTACTAACCAAGCCCAGTGTCTCTGGCTGGCCTCCTTCCAGGTATCTGCCATCTACTCAGGCAACTTGAAGGCCTAAATTGCCGTGCATGCCGCAGTCTCCCCAGCCCCCAGTCGAATGCACCCTGTCTGCCTGCAGACACTGCTCTGGTGCCTGTCCCAGAGAGAGCAAGTTTGGACACCAATGCCTGCCCTTTTGCTAATATGGAAAGGAAGCAGAGGAAAGGGGAAGGGGAGGTGGAGGGCAGGGAGCAACATCTCAGGAGGCAGGGCCTGATTACCTAACATCAAGCAAGAAACACGATGAAATGTCAAAGACAGCCCAGCAGCAGAACTTCCCAGTATCTGTGGAAAAATGATGTTCCTGAGTTCCCTTTCATGTGACAGCAGGGCCACAAAAACCCTAACCCCTTCAATTCAAATACCTTAACTCCCAGCTCTGAAGGCCATACTGTGAGTCGATGTCCCTCATCCGAAGATGTGTCCACATGAGCAGGGGCTGGGAGTACTCTGCGAAGCTGTTCCCCCTACTGCTGCTCTAGGTCATTCAAAAGACAATTCTAAAAGCCTCACAGAAAGCCCCTCCAAGATAGACTGAGAATAAATTCCCCTTTGTGGATCTTCCCCTTCAGGAGTAATGGATTTAGTTTCCCAGCCTGGTTTTGGTAAATTACAAGACTTTTGCTTAGAAGGCATTTTCTTAAAACCAGGCAGTAAGAAAAAAACCCAACAACTGGCCCTTGCCTTTTTAGAAGGGAGGAGGGATCTCAAAATCTGCTCCCTTGAACTCCTAGGAGTGCCATTTCATCTGGCAGAAAACCTAAAAGTGTAAGGCAGGATCTAGGGACAGACAGAGCAGACTCAGTATGCTCTGATGCCATCCTACTGGGCAGGGGCCCACAGGCCTGGAAAAGAAGAGAAGCAAGGTTTGTCAGCACCAAGAACAGGGCCCCCATCCCTCATAGCCCCAGCAGACACACTGCCCCCCATATCTCAGGATGCTGGCTTCAACTGCAAAGCTCACCAACGCTGAGCAGCCCAGAGGTAAAGGGGCGCAGGAAAGATCTGCCAATTAATGAAAAACCCGCTGTTCACTTGTCCTCAACCCCTCTCTGAGTTTGATCTCATTTCATTTCCATGTATGCAGCTACAGGTTCCACTCCTGGCCTGCCAGCTACCAACCCCTGCCCTCATGCTGCTCCAGGCCCTGAGCTCTCCTCTCTTCTACAAAAAGGAGGGGCAAAGAAAGAGCATACAGTTCGGGCACATCCTGAACCAGACCTTCAGAAAGACGTGGCAAAATTGAGCCAGAAGTTTACACAAGTGGAATGGGCCTGGTGCGTCAATACTCAGCTTGAAAACCCTCCTCCACGCACAAGCACCCAGGGAGGCTGCTGCTTACCTCACACTTAAACAACTGTAAACATATTTCAAGTCAAATGGTTCTCTCATAGGCCTGGAGGATTCACCAGGAATATATATGGCTTTGGGAAGCAAAGCTTTTAAACACAAAGTAAGGTGAATGAGCCCCAGGGAGACGGGGGCTCATTCACAGCAGCAATACTGGCTGAGATGACTTTAAGCCCAGATACTAAGCAATCTCCCATGACCTCACAGACAGCCTGAGGCTCCATCTGCCAATCCTGTCCTTCCCAGCATGCCCCAGGGATTGAAAAGCAAGAAAGCCACACAACGTTGGCTGTGGTTTCACCCGATGGCTCCTGTGACCTCAGCAAAGGAGCCAAAGAAAAAGAGGCTCCTGCCTCCCAGGGCTCGGAGCACTATGGACATACAAGGCTGGTGGGAAATGAGTTCTCACTTGGGCTGGGACAGATTTCAAGGGCGGCACCTGTCACAGACATCAGAGAGAGTAGTATGACTACCCCCCAAGAGCCCTAGGCTGTGTCACACACAGCCTGTCACAGACATCAGATGGAAGGAGTCTGACTACGCCAGGTGCCCTGAGCTGTGCACAGCCTGCTTACCTCGGCTGATGCGCTGTTTCTCTCCAGACAGGATCCCGGGAGTGTCGATGATGCTTATGCTGTCCAGGACCGGGTTGGGCAGTTGGGCGCACATGAACCTGAGCAAGAGCCCAAACAGAGAGGTCAGAACTGAGCTATTGCTGCTTTCTGTGCACCTCTGCTTCCTTTCCAGAAGCAAGGAACTTAGGAGGTTTTCTTTCGTCTTAAGTTTCCAGGGGTGGCCAGCAAACTGCATATTCTCTTAACTGGAATCCAACCAGCAGGCTCAAGCTGACCCACATCAGCACTTCCCTCACATTAGCTTTTCCCCCAGAGTTCAAGAGTTCAGCGTTCAAGTTGCTGACATGTTAGTGAAAACTGCATGAACCTTGGTTACCGTTCTAATCCAGAAGGGAAGCAGAAGGGTGACACAGGAACCTTGGATTCCATTTTGAAAATCTTCAACCATTTGGCTACATTCCCACACATGGAAGAGATGGTCCTTCCCCACTGCTGCTGGACCCAGCCCTCCCCTTTCACCCAGCTGCTTGGGTAAGGTGACCAGATTTTAACATTGGTAAAGCGGGACACCATTGACCGGGGGGAGGGGGTTCTTGATTAAAAATTTGGTCTATCTCCCGCCGTTCCCTAGCTTGTCATGCATTCTTTCCAAAAATCAGGACTTTTTTAAAATGCCACGGGACATGGGACAAATTGTTAAAAATTGGGACTGTCCCGCCAAAAGCGGGACGGACGTCTGGTCACCCTATGCTTGAAGGAAGGGACTGCAGTGGGCATCCAGTGAAAGCTGGGGTCCTACCACACAGGTAGGACAGGGAAGTACAGACACCATTCTCTGAATGTCAAAGCCCATCCAGGAAGAGTGAAGCCATGGAGAGGCTGCCAACTCAAGAGTGAGGGCTTAGCTGTGTGTGCCTAAGTTCCCACTGGACTTAGAACAGCCCAGAACAGCAAAGGGCTGTCCCAACTCACAGCACAGATTCTTGATTGGACACAGAAAGGGTTCCTTTAAAGACTTCTCCAAAAAAGGTATTGTGAGCAAAGAAAATGCGGACCGGACCCATTGTCTGTAGGACACGGGCTTAAAAGCTGCCTTTCCAACACTGGGGCAGAATCTGAGCTGATCAGCTTCCCCTTTTGGCACCACCCCTCAAGTGGCTCACAGACCAGGCCAGTTGGCCAGGGGTGAGAGGTGGCCTGAAAACACAACAAAGCAAAACCAGCTGACCCACAGGGTACACAAACCTTGGAACTCAGCCTCTCCCATACCAGCAGCAGAGCACCCCACAGAGGTAAATGAGTTCGGGGCAGACCTGGGGTCCCTCCTAAGGAAGGGAGTCACTGAAGAGAAGACCAAACTAAAAGGATTTGAAGTAGAACTGGCTCTGGATAGTAACATACATAAAATGCTTTGTGAATGAGCCTGGCTGATTAAGTTAACATCTGCAGGGCTCAAGAAACAATCAATTGCTCTTCAGAGAGCCCAGGAAGTATGGTGGAAAACACAAACGGGAGCAGCAGGCAGTACAGATGAATCCCATCCCATTTCTCACCAACAAGGACGCACAAATTTCACCTCGATCTACAAGTGGGTGGTACGAATTATGCAACAAGTTTTCAAAGGAGGATTTTAGGACACCCTGATTGTGCCCTGCCTCAGTCTGGTCTGCTCCATCTGATTTTAATCTCAGAGAAGCCACTTAGAGGAAAAAGGCCGGACAGTCAAGTTCATGACTCAATGGGTCTCTTTAAAAGCGCTGGGAGAGGCTGTGTCAGCCAGAGAAGAGCCCCCTTTGTATGCCCTGGCTAGTGGGGAGGCACAGGCTGACACAGCTTGGGGCCTCAGCTCCAGTGCAAACCCACACCCCACCCCATCCTTGGCTGATATGGCTCCTTTCAGCAGGGGTGTTAGAATTTGGGGACCCCCTGGGGATGAGGTGGTGGCAAGAAGGAAACAGGCTGTTGTTGCATCCTGTGGCACCAACATCATCGAAGTGCCTGTTTGGGACCCAGCACTCCTGGCTTACTCTTTGGCAGCAGAGTCAGAGCTGCAGCTCTTTGCTGGGTGAACTCAACAAATCAGCCTGGCTCAGAGGATGCAGTTTCCTGAACCAAGGAGGTGAGGGGTTACCTAGAGGTCTAAGATCCCTTCGAGCTCTGAAACTTTAGGTCTCCAAATTTCAGAAAACAGGCCATATGCCCATTTCTCCTTTCAAAAAAGGTCTGCTCTCCCTAGCAGAAGTGGAGACCTAAGGACAGCCAAGGTATAGCCTCTAAGCTACCCTTCCTTCTAGCTTCCCAAAGTTCTGTGTGCGGGTAGAGACCTAGCAATGCTTGTAATTCCCAGAGTAGCAGCCAAACTTTCCACAAGATCGCTATGAGCCCACCCACTCACAGTCTGAGCCAATCCCCTATCTACAGTCATAATTCTGTAACACTAGCATCCTCCAGAGGAAGACTCCAGGCTAAGAGGGCCACGCCTCTTCAGGAGTCTCAGCAAAGAAAGGGCTTTACTCAACTCTGGCCCTAACATACAAATACTATCAGCTAAAAAACAGGAGAGGCTTAAAGGCCTGAAAGAGCAAAAAAGACAACAGCAGCCTGCCTGTCTTCTCTGTTAAAAGGTCAGCTCTGTTCCTGGAAGTAGGCCTGGCCCTGGACTTGGAGTGGGGGCAAACTGGTCCACCCTGTGCGGGCTGCACAGTGTCTGTAAAGGAATGTGATCATACAGGGCAGAGACCTGGAAGGCAAGAGTCAAGGATTCTTTCTTAGGCTCTTACCCAGACCCAGACTTTGAAAGGCATGTGGTCATTCCTTGAATGGGGGGTGGCAGAGTGGGCAGATCTGTGAAGTTCTTTGATATGTTCTATAGGGGTAGGGAGAGGAAATTTAAGAACACAGACTAGCACTTCTGAGTTCCTTCAGAGAAAAGTGAGCTGGGCTGTTGTACTCCTTAGAGAGGAGGCCATTGATTTTGTTTGTAGTCTAACAGAATCTTAGAGAATTATCCTCATCATGAGATGGCAGGTTTCACCCATTTAACTGGGGAAACTGAGGCCCAGATTAAGAAGCCTCCTATCAAGTCTACAGAGGGATTCTGAGCCTGAATCTCATTTCAGGTCTCCCAGGGCCACAACCTGAGGCTGCCTCCTGAAACTCCTAAGGCAGCACAGGTCCTGGGAGGAGTGTTACAACCCCATCTGCCTGCTGCCCCAAACTAAACAGGCCACATCAGTTCCTCCTACACAAAACCACAGGCCCCAGGGGAGGCACTGCGCATCACATCAGCAAAGGGAATGGCTTAAAAGTTTTATCGTTTTATTTTCCCACGACACTTAAGAAACATACCCTTTAAGGAAGGGTGATGGTTTGAATGATTTAGGTACGTCCAGTCTGCGGGAGGGAAGGAGGCAGCGACAAGACTAACCTTGGTTCTGAGGGGAGTGGGCCTGGGACCTTTGGGAGTTAAACTGATAAACTAGAAAATTCTGGGGGTGATAGAAGCCGGAGAAACCAACGACTCCTAGACCCCTGGATAGGTTTCTTACGGGAAGCGGCAGGGAACCCTGTCCCAAGGAGTGGCCGCTGAGGGTCTCGGAGACAAAGGACGGCGGAGCAGCGGACGCGGGAGGGTCGGGACTCGAGTGCAGGATCGGGGGGCGGGTCGTCCCTCCTGTCCCCCAGGGCAAGGAGCGGGTACCTGTTGAGGAAGGCGTTGCCGAAGGCGTTGAGCTTGCGGAAGGGGCGCCGCGGGTCCACGACCAGTGCGTTGCCAGGCACCACGCCCTCGGTGGGGCCGTGCATGACCGCGATGAAGGAGTCGGTGGTGGGCTCGGGCCCGATGCGCATCCCCGGGAAGTCCTGCTCGATCAAGTGCCGGATGAAGGTGGTCTTGCCCGTGCTGTACTGGCCCACGAGCAGCACCATGGGCTTGTTGTCAAAGTCGGCGTCCTCCAGCGCGGGCGAGTGGAACTCGTGGAAGCGGTAGTGCTCCTCCAGGGGCAGCAGCTTCTGCGCGTACAGCTGCCGCAGCCCCTCAGCCACCGTCTGGAAGAGTTCCGGCTCCTTCTTGCGGCGGGCATCCTTGCTGACCCAGCTGAACATGCTGCCGGAGACGGAGCTGGCTGCTGCGAGGCAGAGCGGCGGCTATGAGCGGGGTGAGGGCGCGCAGCTGAGGCGGGGCCCGGCCGGCAGGCGGCGGGGCGGCGGGGCGGCGGGGCGGCGGGGCGGCTGAACGACGCGGCGGGGCGGGGAGCGGCCCGCACTGCGCAGGCGCACCACTCTGCCCGCGGCGCGCCCTCTGCGGAGTGGAGCGCGCCGCGTCCAGAGCCCTTTATAAAGCCCGCCCTCCCGTGCGGGCGCTCGGGGCGCGCGCCGCCCCCACGAGCCCTCCGAGAGTTGAGAGGAGGATAAGGGAGCCCCGCCCACGTCCTTCGTGCCACGTCCTCCCTCCCCCGCCTCCCATTGGTCGACTCCAAATCTCGCGAGCGCCGCTTGCTCCATTCCCCGCCCCTGGCCTGGGTGCTGTGGCAACCACGCCTGTTTCGCCGCCGTCCTACTGGGGCGGCTTGCGGAAGTGCTGCGGTTGGGACTGTGGGGAGCGGGAGCAGAGCGCGAGGAAATCCCGGGGCCCGCGTGCCCTCCAGCATCCTCGAGACGCCCAGCTAGACACCCCAACTTCCTGACTACGCGTCCCACCCGCAGTTTCCTCATGAACGGTCCTCTTCCTCCCAAAGGCTCAGGATCTCCGGAGTTTGAGGGGACCCCGGGGGCCTCCCATCTGTCCTGCCTTTCTTTGCCTCCTGTGACCTTACTTCCCTGACACTACTTCTCATCCCCGCATATTTATCTGCTTTGGGAGAGGGTGATGACGAGGAAAAAAAAAATGGGGAAGTCCGATTAGCAAGAGGTGATCTCCTCTCAGGCCAAAGGGGCTGGGAATTTGGAGATGGACACAAGCGACAGAGGGCAAAAGTGACAGGACTTATGCAGGAGAAGAGACAGCATCTGTGGGAGTGTGGGAGAAGGTCCAGAAGCAGTTGAAGCCTTCTGGCCACATGAGTTTTGAGGAAGTGAAATAAGAAATTACAAACACGGGGCAACAACGAAATCTTGTGGGAACTCAGGGGGAATTAAAAAAACCAAATGCTTCCTCCTTCCTCTCAGGGTCACCACCATTTACCATGTTTTTACCTGTGGGCACCCCCTTACTAGTTCCTGGCTGTTCCATTAGGTTCATTCCCCTGCCATCATCCCTGGCCACACACAGAGATCCCCTGGGCCGCTGTCCAGGCTGTTGAGAATCTTCAGTGGGTGATGTCAGAGCTTTGGGGACTGTGATTGTTATGTAACCAGTACAGGACACCAAAGTGCACCACATCAGCACCCAGGATCTCCTAGACAGATCTACTTGGGAACTTGGAGGCCTCCTGTCCAACTTTCTGGCTTCTGGGAGATGTGGGAACCTGGAGGGCTGGTGCCTGTATCAGGGAAGAAAGGCAGTCAAGCTAAGAGGACAGAGGCAGGAACTCAGATGTGAGAAGCAGAATATTAGGGGAGCTGAGTCAGGTGGGAGCCAGAGAGAGCAAGATGGGAGGTTTGGTCACCTGCCCCTTGCAGGGTCAGGCCTCAGTGCCTTCTGAGGGAATAAGTAATGTTAAATCGATTGCCCTCCCCTCTTCCTCTCTAAGCATTGAAAAGCTTGCCTGCAATCTTAGGTCCCTGATTTACTGCTTTTATTTGGATTAGCATTCTTTTCATCAATCACAGTAAAACATAGGTAAAGAACTTGTGAGATTCTTTTTGACATTCTCCTCAAAAGAATATTGAGACTCCTAGACAGGGTGTCACCATAGGCTGTGTGCCAGCTGGTGACCAGGAGCCTCCGGCCAGCCCAGTCCAGACATCCTGGGCAGCCTTAGAGCCAAAGGACTTGCCTCCTATGTGGTGCTTTGAAGGGTCCACCCCGGAGATGCAACTTGTGGGCTGTTCTAGGGAAGGGCCCGGGGCTGTGGATCCTGAAAGAAATGGTTGTTCAATGGTCTGAATGAGGCTTCAAGGAGCTGGGTGCCCGGCAGCACTCACACTGACCCACCATGGTGTGTGCGTCTCCCCAGAGCCCTGTGGGCTGGGAAAACCCAGCCCTATAAAATTGAAAACAACAAAATGTTCCTGGGTTATTTATAAAGGAACCCCAACCCTCTCTTGGTTCTGCGTGGCCGCTTGACTTTCTTTAAGGAGCTCAAAGGACTGTACGAGGGGATCTTCTCCCGCTTGAGGCTCGAGTGGGCGGAAATTAATTTCCCCAATTTCACAGAGTTGGGCACCCAGATCCTAGGAAGCTTCCTTATCTAGTATTGCCCCAACCTGGGAAAATGTCCCAACTTAATTTCCTCCTGTTTTTGAGTAAAGTAGCTTCTGTTTGGTAGTGAAGTTTTGTGAACCACTAATGAACCATTTCACTTTTGGCTTCTTCGTTTCACTTTCTGCATGTCTTTTCCCCGGTTTCTGGAAGGGTTCAAATATTTCTTTTATCTCGGAAATGATGCCTGTGCTTCATGCCCAGTGTTTTCTTGTTTTAAATTCACAAACACACCTGCAAAACCCAGACTGTGCTCCCCTAATGGAAGGAGGCCACCTGCTTCCCCTCAGAGCAGTCACATGATGTCCTGGTCTAGGGAGGTGTCTACAAGGCCCATAAAACCAACTTTGAAAAAAGAAAAATGGGAAGCCAGGATGGCTCAGCAGGTTAAGCACTCATTTTGCAACCCCAGGGACGAAGGATTGAATCCTGGCCTGGGCCATGCAGGCCCATATGCTGAACTGGGGTGTGCTTCCCATGAGGAAGTCCCTCAGTTCGGTTCTCATCCCCCACCCCCAGGTTTGGACCCTGGCTTGAGGGGGAGTGCCTCCCATGTGGGGGGCCCCCAGCCCAGTTCCCACCCTGTGCGGCCCCTGCCAACCTGTGTGGGAGGACTACCCTGGGCCCACCCCTTCTCTCTGTCTCTCTCTGTCTCTGTCTCACCCTGTCAAAAACAGTAAAATAAATCTTTAAAAAATAAAAGAAAAACGAAAAACAGAGTTTCTCTCCAAATATGGCAGAAGAATTGGGCTGGGAAAAGCCTAAAACAGGTTTGCCTCTGGGATGGGGAGTAGTTCATTGTTTGCACTGAGAAAGTTTGCACATCAGTGCAGCTTTTGGGTCTTGCAGTCACAAGGAATAGCTTTGGCCAACAGATCAGTTTGGCCAAAACAAGGTAAAGAACTGGGGAGGCCGGTACCTCTGCAGCCCGGGGTCTCCAGCGCAGACAACCAGGACGTCCTCTCCAGCCCACAAGGCCACTCCCCCCACTCCCAAAGGGGCACAAGGGTGGACATAACCTTGGAGTGAGGGTTCCAGGAGAGTTGCCAGGTTCCAGAGGCCTTGGCAGGTGTCCAGCAGCTGGGACACAGACCGGCTAGGGGGTGACACAGTGTCAGTGCTGTTCAGGATCTCTGCTTCCAAATAATGAGAAGAAGGCCGACGCCTGGGGATTCCTCAAAGTCACCCAGGCCGCATGAAAAGCTGGGCCTTTGGGGATGTCACACTGAGCTCTTCCCATACTTGAACCATTTGAAGTCACAAGGTCAGGGTTGGAGGCCAAGCGGAAGAAGAGGGCTTCACAAGCCTTTCTCAGGGACAGGCTGGGTGAACTCTGCCCTCAGGCAGCAGTGCTGGCTCTGCTGTCTGGGGCCCCAGCCTGCGAGTTACCAGGGTGCTGTGTCCATGGACTCTCACAGTGTTTGGCAGAGCTGAGCCAAAGGCCTCTGAGCACTTGATAGAAACTACAAACATATGTCAGTCTGGAGGGGGCCGCCGACTGCTGGGCTTCCAAACACGTGTCTCTGTCCCTGGGGCCTCTGGCCCCATCCTGCAGGGGCTGCGGGAGCAGCTGTGCTGAGTGGAGGGTGCAGTATTCAACCCAAATTCCAGGCAGAATGCAGGCACCACCCCAGCCCTGAGCTCCAGGCCTTTGCTGTGGACACAGTGCACTTGGGGGATCCTTGGGAAGTGGCTTATCCTTGTCTTCTACAGTGATACCATCAGGGGTTCCTTGGCAGGGGGTTGGGGGTCCCTTTGCTCTATACGGATGGAAATGGTGGATGTAACCTACGGTCTCAGTGGCCTGAGAGTACACACGACCTGCCGTGGGTGTCGCTGCCTGAATGACCATGGTCTTAGCCCCATCTGTGCAAGTGTTGCCACTTGCCCTCCTCACGTCCCCTCCAGGCAGGGTCTTCTGCTCTAGTTGCCTCTCCCTCACCATGGCCTTTCTCCCCTCTTCTCCCATGGCGAGGGGCTGGAGAGTAATCCTGTCCCCAACCATGTGTCACACTCAGCCTCCAGAGCACAGAACACACCTCATCTTTAATGAGCCCAACCACTGGTCTAGCCCCTCACATCCACACCTCAGTGAGGGGCAGACATTGTGGCCAAGGCCACCCTCCAGTCCCCTCCACTGACCCAACACCCCCTCCCCTTCCCTCTAGGCAGTCTCCACACCGGTGCTCTGGGCTGGGTGGTCCAGACAGCCTCTCACTTCCCTCTTGGCCTCGCTGGACCACTCCTCTGCCCTTTGGCTTCTCCATCCTGCCCTTAAGTACAGGCAGTGGCATTGGGGCACCTGAAAAGGGACTGGAAGCCAGGGAGCTGAGAGGCCCATGTCTGCCCAAGCTCCAGGTTTTCTCCCAGAAGGACATGCTGGGACTTCAGTGACCCTTCCCAGAGCTGGGGTCAAGCCTCCTCTCCTGCTCATCAGCATGGCCTCCTGCCCCTTGGTTCCAAGAGCTCCCTCCGAAACACCCCGCTTGCCCTCTGGTACTTGTCGATCAGCAGAACTCTAAGGTGTCCCAAAGATGCCCCACCCTGTTGTACACACCTGGTATAAAGCTTGGGACTGTAAACATGACAGGTCATGTTCAGTGTCACAGTTGACTTTAGATAGGGAACTATCCAAGTGACCCGACCTCCACACAAAAACTCTTTGCAAGCGGAAGGAGTAACTTCCTTCCTCAGCTGCCAGCAGAGGAAGAAAGGAAGAGATTCAAAGCACCAGAAAGATTCAGGGTGGCGTAAAGATGGAGGGGCCACGTGAGAAGGCATGTCGTGACTTCTGGGAGCTGAGAGCAGTCCCCAGCTGACAACCAGTAAGGAAGTGGGGACCTCAGTCCTACAGCTGCCAGGACATGAATTCTGCCACTGCTGGCCAACAACCAAGAACGAATGTGGAAGGAGAGTCCTCCCAGAGTCCCCAGATGAGAACTGAGCCTGGCTGACACCTGATTTCAGCATTCCAGACCTCTGACCTACAGAACTGGGAGCTGATACATGGCTATGGTTTCAAGCCACTGAGTTTGTGGTACAGGCACCTGCTTTTCAAAAGTTCACATTACATCACTTCCCTTTTACGAAATACCTACATTAGTACCTGTTTTCCCTAAACGAAAGAAATCTAGAGGAAGCTGGGTGGCTCAGCGGGTTAAGCCCCAGGGACCAAGGATCGAATCCCAGCCTAAGCCCATGCAGACCCACATGCTGAACTGGGGTGTGCTTACCATTTGGGAGGCCCCCAGTTCAGTTCTCGCCTTCCGGTTCAGCCCCTGGCTCGAGGAGGCGTGCCTCCCATGCAGGAGGCCCCCAGCCCAGTTTCTGCCCTGCGCGGCCCCCGCCCACCTGTGTGGAATGAAACCATGTTGAAAACTGATGATGTACAACTATGGAGACTGCTCTGGGCCCTTGTCCATGTTCTCTGTCTCTGTCTCTGTCAAAAACAATAAATAAATCTTTAAAAAAATCCAAGAGGACTTTTACTTTTATGAAAAAAGGCGAAAAAAGTGTTCTGCGTTTGTTTCGCAGGGAGCCATGACAGACGCAACACGCTCTGGGAACAGCAAGAGTGACACTGCTTTTACGACACATTAGTGATATTTTCGGTGTTAGGTGTTATTTAGGACGATTGGCAGCTAGCTTATTTTTGGGGTGCAGGATTGCTTCTTTACGCCATTTCAGCTCATGAAAGATTTCACAGGATAATTGGGGAAACCTGTAATTTGTTGTATAATAATAGAAGATAACTATGGCAATGGATTTGTCCATTTCTCGATCAATAGTTTTCTTGGGGGAAGCCGGGATGGCTCAGTGTGTTAAGTGCTCACTTTGCAGCCCGGGGACCAGGGATTGAATCCCGGCCTTGGTCTGTGCGGAACCATATGCTGAACTGGGTGCTCCCCCAGTTCAGTTCTCTCTCTGTATCTCTCTCTCTCTCTCTCTGTGAAAAATAAATAAATTAAAAAAAAAAAAAGTTTTCTTGACTGGCAACACCTGGCAGCTGTCCAATAGAAGTTGAGAAGAAAATGGAAGGAAACTAAAGTGATCGTAGAATACCAATAACTGGAAACAGATTTCAAAACTGAATATAGCATGACCTGGCTTGATACACGTATACAATGTTCTTGACAGGAGGTGATTTTGCTCCCCAGGGGACATTTGGCATTCTTGGTGGTCATAACTTGGGGGGGTGGGGGTGGAGCGGTGGCTGCTGTTGACCCCTAGTGAGTAGAGCCCAGAGACCCAGAGATGCTGCTAAGAACATCCTACAATGCACAGGACAGTGAGCACAACCAAGAATTATCCAGCCCCAATGTCAGTGGACACATACACACTCTAGAGACAGTGTAGTAAAAGGGCCAAGTTCATAGTCAGATTTAAGTCCTAAAGACTGTGTCATCTTTAGAAAGACACACTGTGTCTGGAATCAGCTGTAAAGTGGGATAACCACAGCACCTCACATGCAGGGGTAAATGTGAATGTGCACAGTGCACGGAACAGTGAAGGCAGCTAACTGGAGCAATCACAGAAAATGTCACTAGGCTTATCCTTCAGGAGCTAGGGCAACTTTTGTTTACTTTCTTTTTAATTTTTTTTAAGATTTATTTTATTGTCTGTTTGTTTTTAAAATATATTTATTTAATTTTTATTCATTTATTTTTGACAGAGAGAGAGAGAGATACAGAGATAGAGAGAGAACTGAACTGGGGAAGATCCCCAGTTCAGCATATGGGTCCAGACAGGCCAGGGCCGGGATTTGATCCCTGGTCCCCGGCGCTGCATAATGAGTGTTTAACCCACTGAGCCATCCCAGCTTCCCCTATTTTATGGTTTTTGACAGGGACCGAGAGAGACAGAGAGAAAGGGGAGGGCCCAGAGCAGTCTCCATAGTTGTACATCATCAGTTTTCAACATGGTTTCATTCCACACAGGTGGGCGGGGGCCGCACAGGGCGGAAACTGGGCTGGGGGCCTCCTGCATGGGAAGCACACCCCAGTTCAGCATATGGTCTGCACGGGTCAAGGCTGGGATTAGATCCTCAATCCCCGGGGCCTGCAAAGAGAGTGCTTAACCCGCTGAGCCATCCTGGCTTCCCTGTTTACTTTCTTGTATTGTCCAAATTTTATGTCATGGACATATGTGAGGAGAGCTGAGGGACATTCTACAAGACAACTGGCCTATACTCTTCAAAAATGTCAAGGTCTTGAAAAATAAAGAGAGGCCGAGGATGGTTCTGATTAAAGGAAACTGAAGAAACCTAACAGCCAAGTGTGAAGCATGACCCTAGTTTACTGGGACAACCAGAGACATCCAAAGTGGACAGCATATCAGATGATAGTATTGCATCACTGTTGTTCTGCCTAAATGTGGTAACTGTATTGTGGTTGTGTAAGAGATGTCATTTTTCTTAGGTGATACAGATTGAAATGTTTAAGGGCAAAGCGTCATGACATATATAACTTACGCTCAGATGATTCAGAAAAAATGTGCGTGCGTGTGTTTGTGTGTGTATGAGGCAGAAGTGGAGAGAGAGAGAAAGCAAATACGGTAAAATGTTAACTATCGGTGAATGCGGATGAAGTGTATAGAGTGTTTATTGTACTTTTCTTGCAACTATTCTGAAGGTTTCATAATTATCAAAAACAAAAAGAAAAAGGCTAGTAACAAGATACCCCTCCCTCAGGCATCATGTGGCCTGGCAGGATGTTGTATTTGTGACCTCATGACCCAGCAGTACCAGAATTTATTTATATTAGTACATATAAATCAACTGTATTCTGTTCATACAACAGAAGACCGACCGGCCGGCCGCGTGGCAGTGAACGAATGCAAACAAACTATGAGCTCCAGAAACCAGATGGAGGCAGCGGGACACAGCAGCAGGACTCACTTCTGTAACGAATGAACAACAACCCAGGCAAAATGAACACATGGTTATGTGCATGAATGGTCAACCGCAGAGAAAGGCAGGAACATGGTGTTTACCTGGGGAGGAGACACCTGAAAGGACACATCTAGGGGGCTCTGCATGGCAGAGATTTTCTCTTTCTTGAGTGGTAGTTACACAGGGATTCATTTCTTAATTCTACAAAAATACACTGTACATTTACGTTTTATGCACACAACGGCTGTGAACGTCCCACCAGGAGCCCTTCGGTGCGACCCGCCTCCGTGTGTGGTGCTGACAGTAGCCCGGCAGCCCTCAGGAGCCTGGGGACTGCTGGGGGAAGGGCTGGGAGCACTACAAGGAGGATGAGGATTGCCCAGAGCTCCCGCGGGATTCGCGCTGGGGCGCCCTCTGGTGGTGGCCATAGGGAGTAAGGCTTGCAGAAGAAGCAGGCTCCCCCGGCCCCCTGCCTTCTTCCCCTTTCTGCACCTTGGTCCTTATCATTCCTACCTTCTCCAGTGCTCATGACCTCTTCCTGGGCTTCACCTCAGCAAAAGATGAACTCAACTTGACCTCTCTCAGAGACGGTTTCCGGATCAAGGCCACCCAGCTCTGACCACTCCTTCCCCCATCGGCCTTTCATTGTGGTTGGAACACAGTGTATTTGCACATACTCAGTCAGCATTGTGTTGTTTCACATATGTATGGTGATGGTGATAAAGACTGATGGCTGGGGATGCTGGGATAGCTCCACAGGTTGAGTGCTTACCTTGTAACCATGAGGTCTGGGGATCGAATCCCAGCCCTGGCTTGTGCAAAACTCATATGCTGTACTGTGTGGCACAACTGGTAACTACAGATCCCAGCAGTGAAGGTTCTTGCCTTCCATGCAGGAGGCCCCTAGTTCAGTTCCCTCCCTGCATGGTCCCACATCTACCTCCCCCTTGCTCTCTCACTCCACCAGGCCTGAAGCACACACTGCCAAACACATAGATATTCTGGCAAAATGCATGGAAATGTAGGTCAAAGATGTAAGAGGAGTATAAGTCAATTCTGTTCAGGTGAGGCTCAGCGTGAATTTATTGAGCATCTACTCGGTGCCAGGCTCTGAGGTTACAGGAAACAAAGTCAGTGGCCTGCTCCCAGAGGCTCACAGGCTGGTGGGGAATAGCCAGGTGTTGGTGATGGGGTGTGATGGGGACTCTAAGCGAGGTCACAGAGCATCATGGGAGCCAGGAGTGGGGGAGGGGTCCTGAGAGGCATTGGGTGCAGAATCTAGGCAAGATGTGCACAGGCCCAGGGCCTGCTGGGAAAAGGTCAGTGGAGATCAAAGAGTCAGTCAGCTGGGTTGGCCAAGCTCACAAGTTAGAACATGGCCTCTGAAAGCCAGATGAAGGAGGAAATGCAGGGCAGGGGGCTGCCTGCCACCCACTTTCTAGCCCAAGCCATGACTCTGGGGCCCCACAGCCCTAAGAGAGCCAGAGTTCAGGTCCGTGCCATTCAGCCAGTGTATCTTGAACACCTACTATGCTGGGGCTGGGGCTGGGGCAGGGGTGTGGGCAAGGGTGTGGGCTAGGGAGGATGAGTGAGTCGTGAACTTTACCCTCATAGCATTTAGGACCAGCATGAGGATAAGATAAGCCACAGAACTCTCTGGAATGAGATAGGGGCTGATGAGAGAGGCTGAGCAGTCATGGGAGGGGCATCCAGGCTGGGCCTCAGCAGAAGATACATGGGCCCAGGGGTTCAGAACTGACTGGGTAGTGTGAGCAAAGATGCACATGGGAACTGACAAGTGACAGTGTGGTAGGGACCAGAGCAGGGGGCGGGAGGCCTGTCAGCTGCATAGAGTCCTCAGAGAGAGAAGGTCCTATTTGCTCTGTGACTTTAGCAAGATGCTCACCCTCTCTGAGCCTCATCTCCCAAACAGGTTCACAAGCATTACCTTGCAAGGGCAAGGAGATGATCCCAGGTGATTGATGTAAGCCAGTGCCAAGCATGCAAGTAAGGGCTCAAGAACCATTTCCTGTGATGAAGCAATTTGGACTTTATTCCTAGGTCTGTGTTTCCAATTTTTAAATTTTTATTTCTTAGCAACATAAACTATTTTTGTTCAAATGAAAATTTCCCCAGAACCCCAGAAGGGAGGGAGGCTGCTGTGAGAATCTGGAGCAGGGGTGGGGCCAACCTCACTCAGCAGCTCAGCGTGGCCCTAGAGCTGGGGGTTGGGGCTGTGAGACTGTTAAGAGAGGAGAGAGGGGGAGCAGAGGAGGTTGGCTCAGCTTCGTTGTCTTGGGTGGGGGTGGGGAGGCTCTGGCACCAACTTGGGGGCAGAGCCCTTGGGACCCTTGGCCACACTGGATGTTGCTGGTCCCTTCTCAGGGTGCAAGACGAAGGCTTGGGATCTGTTCAGACACAGCTGAGCACACACCTGGGCTCAGCCTGGGCTAGGAGCTCACAAGTGGTGGGGAGGATGGACACTGGGTGAATAGAGTGCTCAGGGGACACACCAGATTCCAGGGGTGCCTGGGCAGGCACTGAGGACCAAGTGGGCTTCACAAAGGTTTCCTGGAGGCGGCAAATGCTTAGGCAGAGCTTTGGATTGTTAGGAAGAGTGAGCCTGGAAGAAGAGCTGGGAAGGGTGTTCTAGGCAGAGGGAACAGCACAGGCAGAACACGGGTATGCTGCAGCACAGCATGTCAGTGTAGGTGGGGACCTGAAGCAGTGCAGACTCACATGAGTGGAAGTGCGAAGTTGGGAATGAGGCAGGAGGGCAGTGGGCCTTCAGTGCTGCCCTAGGGTAGCAGCTCTTCATGGCCCACTGGGCACACCCCAGGCCCGGTCCTCCCTCACAGGTCCTGGCAGCTGGCATTGAGGCGAACATACCTGTGACCTATGGAATTGGCAGCCAGAGGGGACACAAGAGCACTGGCTGTCAATTCATAGGTCAGAGCCCTGTGCACTCGGTCTCGGCAGCCTGCAGATAGCCCGCTGCTCTTCGCCATCCTGGGCCGGGGAGCACGGCCGTGGAGATCCCTGCTAGTCCACTGGGCAGCAGCTGCCTCTTCTCCGTGGGGACTGGCCCCCACCCCAGATAACAGCAGCCCCACTGGAACTAGTGGGCACTTCCACATGGAGTTGCTGTTACAGGGGGTGGGAGCCACTTGGAGGCCTGGGTCCTGCCTGCCCACCTGGCATCTCCCCTTGGGCAGAGGTCCAGAGGAGTAACCCATGCCTACCCACCTAGGCCCCTGGGTACTCATGACCCTGGGCCCATGGTCTTTTTATTGAGTCTCCTTATCATCCAGGGCCCACTCCCTCTCTGGGCAAAGTCCAGTCTCAACCCCAGATCAGCTCATAAAGCCGGGAGTGGTTCTGATTTACAGCTCCAGGGTGGCCTTTGCCTGGTCCCACAACCCACACCCTCTGTCCCCAAGCTCCTTGTTTCCTCGTTTCTTTCCCAATCAGAGCCAGGTCCCTGTTCCAGGTTTGGCTGCAGTGGCCTCCATCCTCTGCCCTTTGCCCACCCTTCCAGCCACAGCCACAGGGCAAGGGACAGTGAGGGACGGTGGGGTCTGTGTTGTCTCCGGGGACCTTCGAATGCTCAGATTCCTGCGATGGCCCCATGGGAGCTGGAGATGAGCCTGAGAGAGAAGGTGAGGGTGGAGGGGAGACAGAAAAAGTAGAAAAACGAAGCAGAGGCCAAAAGAGAAACAGATGAGAGGGACAGGCCGAAAACTGGAAAGGGACAGCAAAGAGGGGCAGAGAAGGTGAGGTAGCAGGAAATGGGGAGAACAAGGAACTTGAAAAGAAGCTGAACACAAACCTGCCCACAGAACACTGAGAACAGGGCTGTGAGCAGCTGTCCATCTGCAAGAACACTTAGCACCTTGGTGGCCTATGAGCTGGTGACCTTGAGCATGTGGCTTAACCTCTCTGAGCCACTGCTAATTCCTCATATGCACATTAGGGCTTGTGGGGCTGTCCTGCACATTGGCGTGGACGGGTGGAAAGCCATCCTCCCTTTACCCTTTGGGTCTGTCCCTGCTGTGGGGAGAGGAAGTAACTGCAGACAGGGGGTCCTCATCTCCCAGGGTCCCCAGGGAGCAGCCCTTTCTCCGCAGTATGTTCTCATCCTCCCAGATAGGCTCTGCCCACGAGGCTCCAGTGACAGGTCCCAGTGCCAGTCCTGCCAAGGGGACATTGCAGAGATCCCCAGGCTTCTGGGGAGGAAGAAGAGCTGGGACTCTGAGCCTTCAGAGTGGACTTGAGCCATGTCCCCATTTCCCCGGCAGAGGAAACAGGCCTAGTGAGGCAAAGGAGGCTGCCCAAGGTCACAGAGCAGGGCCTCGAGGTCTGTCCTGCCCGGCCACCTCCCTGCAGGAGCGTCCTCCCAGGAAGCACTCAAGGTGGGATGGTGGGTCCCTGGGCAGGAGGACAGTGAAGACACCAGAGCCAGTGACAGCACCCTCCCACCCCAAAGCCCAGCAGGCCCTCCTGAGGACGCCTGGGCAGGACCCAGTGCCCGGCCCAGCAGAGGCAGCGGTGCAGGAAGCCATTGCCTGTCAGGACCTGGGTCTCTGACCCCGAGGTGAAAACTGAGGCCCAGGGACGGAAGGGATTTGCTCGGTTCACCCAGCGGTTGCTGAGGTCCCTTCCTTTCTTCCTCAGAAGGGCTGGGGATCCCGCACACGTGGCTGGGCTCAGGAGTGCCCTGGGGCAGAGGGGCTGCAGGGGTCTGACTGCCTGTGCAGGTTCTTTCTTACCTGGATGCCTGGCTGGCCCGGGGCACAAGGAGGAAGTAGGACGCCCTGCGCCCAGCACCTTTTGAGCCGTTGGCCCAGCCCCTGGCAGAGGTTAATGATTATCCTATGGTCTGTCAATATCGATTACCGTGCAGTTCGAAGGGCAGGACACCCTGGACTGTGCCCCGGGAGGGTGGGGACTCTGGGGTGTGTGAGGCTGGGCCCTGGCTAGCCCTGCCAGCAGCATCAGACCCAGCCTCTGCAGCCCATGCCCTCCTGGCCCCTTGTCCCCTGCTCAGCCGACTGCTCCCAGAGACCTCAGGCAGCAAAGACCCTGGTCCACCAAACAAAACTGCCTTGTTCACTTGGTGCCCTGATCTCTCACTGAGAGAACAGGGACACAAAGGGGAGCTGGGGTGGGGGGCATTGCTAAACACAGTGGGGTCTGCAGATGGCCCCAGTAAAGTGACGGTTCTCCAAGTCTGTTCCTTGGTTTCCCTACAGGCCCACCTGCCTCAGTGCAATGCTACTGGGGAGTGGGGCAGGGCAGGGCACGATCTGAGTACCCCTCTTCCTTGTTCCCAAGGAAGTGTGTGTAGAGGGGAAGCGGACAATGGGCATTTTCCTGATCTGATGCTAAGTTTCTGTGCAAATGCCACTGTCAAGACTCCTTCCAGCTACAGTGCCACCTCCAGTGCCCTAGGACTGGACCACAGAGCAGAGGCTTGTCACCTGAAAAGCCTGTTAGGGACTGGGAACAGCTTCCAGAGGGCCCAGCCTTCTAGGAAGGGCCTTGACTGAGTCCCGTGGTCCTCAGCTGGGCAGGGATTATCAGGGGGGACCTGATACTCAGAGATCAAGGGCATAGGCTCAGGTCACAAGGTCAGTGTCTGACTAAGCCTCCCTGGGGCACACCACAGCCCTGCCCTTTGCTCTAGTCCTGCATCCTCCCAGCCAGCCTTGCACACCTGGCTTCAGGTAAGGCTGGACCCTGGACTTTGCAGGGATAGCGCCAAGAAATGTAGTCTGGGTAAGGTGGACTGCCAGGGCCATTCCCCCTCTCCCCTTTACTCAGCTCCTGCCATGTGAGAAGTGAGGCCAGGGTAGTAGCCACCCTGGGACGGGGGTGAGGAGCCCCAGGAAGCAGCAACACAGCCAGAGAGGAGTTCAGGGACTGGCAGGTGGCTGGGTTTGAGGCCAGGGCCCAAGACCCTGTCCTGCTGGGTGGGGCAGGTGTGATGACTCCTTGTGGTAACTTGGGAGGTGCTGAGTGCCGGGCGTGGAGGGGCACCAGCCAGGGCAGTGCAGGTACACAGGACGAGGGGGCTGGCGGTGGGCACAGTTTATTCCACTTCATGCAGACACTGACCCACACACACAGGAGCTTAAAAATAATACATTGAATCACACAGTGTCTGTCCCCCACCTCCCCCAGAAACCCAGAAAGTCACTTGGCTGAGTGGAGCTGGGGTCTGAGGGTCCCAAAAGCCGCCATCCTGGGACAAGGCAGCAGTGTGGGCCCAGGTACTGGGGCGGGGGGCAGGTGGGGGTGTGCTTTCTCCCCAGAGAAAAAGTGCAGAGACAGGGCCAAGGCCCCAGGCAGGCAGGCCCCACTCTCACAGCGATTGGCAGCAAGCGGGCTGGCAGGGTCATTGCTGGTCCTTCCCGCAGGGCCTGGCTTGCCTGCTGTGGGCCACTGCGGCCAGGCCTGGGGGCAGGCAGTACCCTGGGGGTGCTCAGTCCTGGGACTCGTCTGATCGCCACTTGAGAGTGTGGTCCTTGTGCGCATCAGGGAGGATCTGGTTGCGCATCCCCCCAAGAAGGTTGGATGTGGCCTCGGTGGCCAGGATGAGGGGCTTCACTACCGTTGGGGGCAGCTGGCGGATCACGCCCCCCACAGCACCCGTCAGCCCCTTCTGCTCGTGGCCCCGAGACGCCACATCGCAGATGGTCTGAGCCGTGTCCAGGATGCCCTGTGGAGGTGGGAGGTCAGTGCAGGGGTCTGGGTGGGGTGGGTGCAGGATGCCGGGAATGGCAGCTGGGCTTCATTACCTCCCGAACTGTGTCGTAGGCTTTGGCCACGCCCTCCCGGAGGTCAGCTGGCTGCTGGTGCTTGCGCAGCCTTCGCACAGAGCGCTTGTCCTGCAGGGAGCGCGAGATGGGTGCCGCCGGGGACAGGATGTCATACACTGTCTCAGCTGTGGCCTGGGGGAGCACGGGGATACCGGATGAGGAGAGCCAGCCCAGCAGGACATGACTGACCCCTAGTCCCCAGCCCAGGAGCCTGCCACCCCCTCCCCCACAGCTGTGCTTTACTGATTGTCTCCTGGGGTCCTGCCAAGGCTCCTACCAGCCAGGTCAGCGGGCTTCAGATGGGCTGCATGCCTCCTCAGGGGCTGCTCCTAATGTCCTCCAGACCCAAATCCCTCCTCCTACTGACCACCACATCATGAACCCCATCCAATCTGTGGGGGGCCTCAATGCACACTGCCTCCCCCCATGCACCCCATGCCTTGCCTGGCCTCACCAGCCCTACGGGGCAGCCCAGGGGCTCCCTCTTGCTCACCCACACAGATCATGAGTCAGTCTATTGCTGACCTGCCTCCTGTCTGAGGTTCCTCTGTTCTCTGTCTCCACGCTTCTCACCCAGCATCACCCCCCACCCCAACTCCTCACCTGGCAGTGCCACACTCCAGCTTAATGTCCTGGGGGACACACAGATGCCGCCTCTCTACAGACCCAGCCCCACCCCCATGGGACTGAGCTTGCAGGGCCCGGAGAGTACGATGCTCCCCATGCATCTGCATGTTCACCCCCACAGCTGTGCACAGGACAACTCCCTGGGGGTCCACCGGGCCCAGCAAAGCTTGGGGCCTAGATGAACCAGGGCCAGTCTTGGCCTCAGTTTCCTTGTTTGCAAACAGAGACCCCACTTCCCTCCCCTCAAGAAATAGCCATGAGGAGAGACTCAGCAAGTTGGAAAGTTTGGGAAGCACTCACCATCCCGCATGGGAGTCACCATGGGCCCCAGGGGACCTGCTATGGGCGGGCTGGTCACATGGCCTCTCCTCTCCCAGACTGCTCCACATAAAATGCTCCGTACACCGGACGGCCCACCCTCAGGAGAGCTTTGGGGATGAAATCGGGTGCCATGGATGACCCTCCCTGCATGCCCACTCACCTGGATTGCCTGCACTAGTCGGTTGCTGAGTTCCAGCGCAGCAGAGGCCGTGGATGAGCCAAAGGACGCGGCTCCACGCTGTAGGCCCCGCATGAGGCGCCCGTCCTTCCTGTACTGCTCGATGGGCAGCCATAGCAGGTCCCGGAACCCTTGGACTGGGAGGATGGGCTCGTGAGAGGTTCCCAAGGCAGCACTGCCCCACCCCCCCTAATTTCCAATGGTGGCTTCTAAGCTGCCCAAGAGTAGGGGCAGTTTCAAGAGTCCCAAAAGTTAAGACACTCACAGAGCTGGACAACTGAGTGCATGGGGCCCACACCCACTAGCAGGCCAGGCAGCTGGTTCTTGCGGATGTCCTGCAGCCACTCATTGAGAGCATAGCCCAGCACCTTGTCCACACCCAGGAGCCTGAGAATGGGAGAGGGGAGGGTGGGGTGGGGCAGAGCCACACACTGCAGGGTCACAGGGCCAGGAGGACCTGAGGCACCCCAACATTCCCCCACCCAGCCCTGTGTGGAGGGATAACTGCACCCATCTTACAGAGGGGGAAACAGAGATCCCCGAGGGGTGGTGTCTTGGCGAAGGCCACACAGCCAGTCAGGAACAGATAAAGGGGGAATGGGCCCTGGAGCACATGGAGGACTCACCCGTGCCGGCAACAGAGCCGCTTTAGCTTCAGCTCGGAGCAGTTGAGCTGGGCCAGGCCGATGAGGAGGCCAGCGAAAGTGCCCTAGGGAGGAGAAACGGGTTCGGGCTTACACGATAGGGCACATGGACCTGCCTAGCCCCTGGGAGCCACCCAACTCAGCAGCCGATGGTGCCTGGACACAGCCCTAGCCTCCTAGCCCCAAAGACCAGGTCACACCTGACAAAATGGGGACCCCAGAGGGGTCCTGCCTGATGGTCCCGCTTACCACCTGGTCCATGGTGACATGCTTGCCGTGGTAATCCAGCCAGATGGGCACCTCGGACGTGAAGCGGAACTCCCTGAGGGGTGAGGAAGAGGGTCCTTCAGTCACTGACCTGGCCCCTACAGCACGGCCCAGGGCCCCAGCCCGAGGCCCTACCTGAAGTAGATGGGCTGCTGCTCAGAGGAGCCCTGTCCACCGCCTGTGGCCTCCTGGATGCCTCGTGTCATTGCACCTTCAGGCTGCCCTTCCTGGGGACTGTTGGGCTGGACTCGGGTCTCAGGGTGAGCTGGAGATGGGGACAGACCGAGGATGGGCCCAAGGGAGGCTGCGAGGCAAAAGGCCAAGACCCTCCCCACCCTGGCCCAGCCTCTCACCCTCAGTGGAGGTCTCTGTCGGGATCATGGGGTTGATGCTGGTCGCCAGGCTGGTAAAAAAGTCCTTGAGGAAGAGCAGGGCATCCTGCGGGGCAAGTGCCGGCAGTAGGTCGGGCTCAGGGGCTCAGAGGCAGTGTGGCTCACCTCGGGCCGGCCCCCTACCTGGCCTACTCACCTGGTCCACGTTGAGCCTCAGGGGCATCAGCGAGACCCGGAGACAGCACTCAGGCCCACCCAGGTTGGTCGTGGGGGCCACATGTAGTGCTTTGATGGTGAGCTGGGGGCAGAGGGAGAGCTCTAGCTGCCTGCAGGGCCCTGGGCTCCCACACCCAACCGCTGGCCAGAGCCCCGCCGTCCCCCGAGGATCACAAACAGCCCAGGTGTGTGGGTGACAGTGGGGCCCCGCTCCCTGCCCAGGTGGACGACCGCGCTGCATGCAGTACCATGTTGGAGTGGGTCCGCCGCGGCATACGCTCGCTCGTGTGCAGGTACAGGAACTTGTTGATCCGGGAGGAGGCAAGCCGGTCCCGGATCTCGAGCTCCTGCACAATGAACACCTGGCGGGACAGTGGCTGCTCCTCCAGCTCCTCGCCTGGGACCACAAGGCTGGGGACTGGCTCCACTGGGTACACCTCGTGCTGGAAGCTCACCTGCAGGGCCATGGAGGCCTGAGCTGGGTAGGGGGGCCCAGACATGGAGGAGGGGCTCACCCCAGCCCCCTTGTCTCCCAGCCATGCTTCCTGCTTGCGGTCCCTCCTCAGAGCCATACCTGGCTGCCACCTGGACACCTCTACGTGACCATCCCATCAGCATTTCAAACCCACATGCTCACACACTAGTCTGACCAGATGTGCCATTTTAAATGGGACAAAAATCAACGATATTGTCCTGTTTCAAACAGTACATGGTTAGCCTTGTCTCCCTGGGCTCAATTCAAGGTGTTAGGAGGCTGACCATACGTACTGCTTCAAATGGGACAGTTCTGTTGTTTTCAGTCACATTTAAAACGCTATGTCTGGTCAGCCTACACTGAACTCTTTTTTTTTTTTTAAGATTTATTTTTATTGTTTTTGACAGAGAGAGACAGAGACAGAGAGAAGGGGGAGGGCCCAGAACAGTCTCCATAGTTGCACATCATTGGCTTTTCCACAGTGTTACTCCACAGGTGGGTGCGGGGCTGCACAGGGCAGGAACTGGGCCAGGGTCTCACCCTGGCAAGAAATGAACTGGAGGGAAGCTGGGATGGCTCAGTGGGTTAAGCACTCACTTTGCAGCTCCGGGGACTGGGGATCGAATCCCGGCCCCGGGCCCGTGCGGACCCATATACTGAACTGGGAGCTCCCCCAGTTCAGTTCTCTCTCTGTCTCTGAATCTCTCTCTCTCTCTCGCTGTCAAAAATAAATAAATAAATAAAATTAAAAAAAAAGAAATGAACTGGGGGCACTCCCCAGTTCAGCATGTGGATACACATGGGCCGGGCCAGGAGTTGATCCTCGTTCCCCGGGGCTGCAAAGTGAGCGCTCAACCCACTGAACCATCCCAGCTTCCCAGCCTACACTGAACTTTTGACTTCCGGCCCAGAATCTATCTGTCCCTATTCCCACAGCCTTCCCATCTGCCCCAAGTGCAAACCCTGGATCGGCCTTCAACCTCCAACTTCTCCATCCCCACGGCTATTGTTTCCCTCTGTACTTCTGTCATCTCCATAGTTCCTACCTGGTCTTGAAGATGCTGTCACCTCTCCTGTGGACAGCTTCCCTTCTTGTTCCCTCCAGCCCCTTCCTTCCCAGCACACACAAAGGGACCTTCAAGAAGCACACTACCCACCTCATGCCCACTTGGGCCTTCGAGGCTGGCCGCTCCCCCTGCCGCCCTTGCTCCCCACCGTGCCAGCTTCACTGACCTTTTCTGGTCCTTGAAAGGCGGCAGCCTTTCTCATCTTCAGGCCCTGGCCTTCTCTCTGCCCCTCCCTGGTACTGGCTCCCTGTCCAGTTAGGTCTCAGAAGGGCACCCCCCCACCCATCCCTGAGTTCTGTCAGCACAACAGTCCTGCGAGCTGGGCAGTGGGTCTGCACCGGGTCACTCTCACTACATGGCACCACCACTAGCGCCATTTCTCAGTCAGCCTGGCCCGCTCTCCCTGCCTCACGCATAGTCCAGCAGCCCATGTTCTCCCCACCCCCTCAGTCTCTCCAGAAGCTGACCATTGTCACCACTCTGCTGCCGCTGCTCTGCATGGCCATCTCATGTTGACTGCATCTCACTCAAGTGAAAACCACAACCACACCGTGGTCTGCAGGGCTCCGAGCCGGGTCCTGGTTGGACTTCTGGCTGTCTCCTCCTGCCCACCTCCCTGCTCAACTTGTCCTGCTGGCCTCCTTGCTGCCCCTGGAACACACCACGGATGTCCCCAGCTCGCAGCCTTTGCGCTGCACGCTCTCCCTAAAAGGCTCTTCCTGGCTCACCTCCTCTTTGTGCAAACAGTGCCTCTTCATGAGGACACCGCGTGCCCCCTTCCTGTTCCACTTCCTGGGAGCATTTATCATATCTGATAGCCTGTGTATACCGTATTTTCCGGCGTATAAGACGACTGGGCGTATAAGACGACCCCCTAATTTTATAGTTAAAACATAGGTTTAGGCCTATATTCGCTGTATAAGACTACCCCCCACTTCCGAGGCTGTAGTCTTATACAGAGAATATAGGCCTAAACCTATGTTTTAACTGTAAAATTAGGGGGTCGTCTTATACGCCAGAAAATACGGTAGCTTCCGCGGCTCCCTCCACTATCACACGAGTGACAGGAAGACAGGCTGCCTCACTTATCACTACGTCCAGCATCTAGAATAGTGCCTGGTGCAGAGCATGGCAGCCACTGCGCAAACACTGGGGTCTGCAGTAGATTCCCGTGAAGTGAAGTGCTGGCTGAGAGGCAGGGAAGGGACGGCCTGCTGGCCTTCTGTGTGCTACGCACCTTGCTGAGCTGGATCTCCATGAGGATGTGGTGCTGCCTCCCGCTGCCCCCCTGTGTGCGCCAGGAGTTCTGGGGCCGGTTGGGGCCGGAGCAGCGGGAAGGGGACCCCCGGGAGCCTGCGAGGCCGACTCTTGCCCTGGGAAGAGGGAAGGGGATAACTTGACTCAGGGGAACCCCTTTCCTTTGTCCTTCCCCTCAGAGCAAGCCTTTCAGCCTGGGGCAGGAGACCTTCTCCTGGGAGGTGAATGGGACACGGAAGGAGAGCCGAGGCCAATGAGGCAAGGATGTGGCTCAGTTAGCAGCTGCCCAAGGTCAGGGCAGGACCCCAGACCTGGACCCATCACCTGGACTGGTGGGTCCCACTGTCACAGCTGCCACCTGCATGCTCTTCTCACCTGTGGCCGGGGTGGGGGCCAAAGTCTCGGCCCCCATAGAGGTGCCAGACGAGGGAGACCTCACGCAGCACCACCCGGGTGATGGGCACTGGGAAGTGGGCGGGTGCCCGCAGCAGGTCCGTGCTGCCCAGTGGCCGTGAGAAGTACCCGTCCTGCACAATGATGGGGCCTGGATGCAGCTGTGTCACCACGGGCTCCCCGTCTCGGGGCTGCAGGGAAGTGGCCAAGTGAGCACAAGTGACACAGATGCTTTCGGTCCAGGCCACCCTCCACCCTGTTTCTCCCGTCCTCATATTTCCCTCCTCATTTTTTACAAAAGATGACCCTTGTGGGTCGCTGTCCCCATAGCCTGTGTTTCAGTGTCCAGGAGGGGGCTGTGTGCCCCTTGCTCCTGCCAACCCTGTCTCCCTGGGACTTGCATGTGCCATTCCCATTGGTACTTGGGGGCCAGGAGGTCAGCACCCTTGTAGCCAAACAGTTCTCAGCTTTCCACGAACCACTCTTCTCCTGTTCCTTCCTACCCTGATGTCACAGCCCCTCTGCCCAGGAGGCCATGCCTTCTCTCTTCTTCTGGAAATCTGCTCACTCTTTCAAAGCCCAGAGTCAAGGCTGCCTCCCTAGAAAGACCCTCCCAGCCTCGCCTCCCAGGGGATAAGTGACCACCTCCTGCCTGTCTCACAACAGAGCTCTAGAAGGGCCCAGAACTGCCTCATCCTTGCCTCACTGGCCTCGCTCTCCCACTTTTCCCTGCCCAGCCTGCCTATCACATACCAGGATACCCAGGCCAGGAGAGTCAAGGATGCAGAACTCGTCACTGTCCAGAATGTCTCCATCCCCCTCCTCTTCCTTTTCATCTTCCTTGGCCTCTGAGCAAGACCCCAAACTGCCAGTGGGGGCCCCAACAGGGGAAGAGGGGGGCTGGGCCCCACTCCGTTCACCTGGGAATAAGTAGACTGACACAGGCGAGGGCTGAGGGATGGGGCCATCTGTGGGAGAGAGAAGCTGGTTTCGGGGGATGCCCCACGTGGGTGCTGACTGGGTCACTGGCCCCCAAACCCCCACCCCACCTGAAGCCTGGGCGAGCTCCCGCAGGCTGCGCTCAGTGTCCAGGAGGGCGTCGGTCAGGTCCCGCTGGTTGATGAGGGCCGTCTCCACAGGAGGGCATGAGGGCAGGGAGGCGGGGCTCTCAGAGAGCTGGCCAGGCAGGGGAGAGAGAACTGGCTGAATGAGTGCCAGGAGGGAAGGGCGGGCCCCAGGACTGCCCCATGGTCAGGCCCCTGGAGGCGGAGGCAGGAGA
The DNA here is from genome assembly GCA_004027555.1 of Craseonycteris thonglongyai. Taxonomy (NCBI): domain Eukaryota; kingdom Metazoa; phylum Chordata; class Mammalia; order Chiroptera; family Craseonycteridae; genus Craseonycteris; species Craseonycteris thonglongyai. The sequence goes on from PVKE010002254.1 coordinate 71,799, forward strand.
TGGGGCAGAGCAGAGCTCTGGTAGCCTGTGAGGGCAGGCCTCCTCACCTGTACTTTCTGGCCGGCGATCTCCGTGGGGCTGGGGGGCCGGGGCGGGGGGTGCAGGTCACCTGCATTCATTACGTACTGAAGCAGGTTGACCAGCAGGGAGCAGGAGTCAGCACAGCTGTGTACATGCACCACATTATTGGAGCAGCGCAGCTCGAACAGCGGCTGGCTCTGGGGGGTGGGGGGACAGGCATGTGCCATCAGCCTGGGTTCTACCTGGGCCACACAGCAGGACTATCTGGGTCTGCCCTGGGGTGGTCAGCCTACCCAACAGCCCCACTGAATGGATGAATGCACTGAGCCAGAGTGGAAAGGGCTTGGCCCTGGGCCACCAGCAAATGGTGTGCTGTCCCAAATGGAGAAGGGCTTCTCGAGCCCCATCTCCTATGCCCCTGATGGCAGCCCAGCCAGGCGGGGCCTACTGCATCCATTTGCCAGACGAGGAAACGCTGACTCCTGAGGTCCTGCATTTGCCTAGGCTGCAGCTGCCCTCTAGTGGCGGGGCTTACTCTGAGAACACCCATGGTGGATCTGGTCCTTCCCAGGAGGGCCAATGACCACAGCCCAGCAAGGGAAGAGCAAGCAGGGACTGTGACCTGAGTCCAGGCCCAGGGAGCAGAGGCAGAGTGCGGGTGCATGGGGGAAGGGCGGTCCTAGGATGGCTCCCTTGGCCCCTGCACTGCTCTGGCTCTGGGGACCATGGGCAACAGCCACACTCACCAGTTTGCCCTCTGTGCTCCCCTTCCAGGTTTTGATCACGAGCTCCAGGAGGTCAACATCCAAGACACAGACATAATCTGAAGCAGAGGGCAGGAGACATTCCCATTGCCCTCACACCCATCCCCAGGCCCACCACTGGAGGGGACAAGCTGGGGTTTATCTAGGTGCAGCTGTAGTGTGCATGCACACATATGTGGGTGCTGAGAACCTGGCTAACAGCTGGGGGAGAACACTGGTCCCTCAGAGGGGAGGGAGCCCAGGCCAGGACCTGCCCACCTCGCCGCAGATCCAGGGTCTCCACTTCACACTTGTCAGACAGGTACAAGGCCGAGTCGTCGAGGATGAACCTGGTGGGGAACAGGGCTGAGAGGGGCCCAGAGCAGCTGCCGGGATGGGGCTCCCACAGCAGGTCCCACGCCCACAAGACACTATTACTGAGCCCTCTCTGGCCAGGGAGTTCTTGTCTGAACAATGGGGTCTCCCATGCCGGGGCTGGATTTATCTTTCTCTGAGTACTTCCAATAGCCCTGGGAGGGAAGGAACCTGTTTCCCTCTTACTTCTTTTCAAGTCCTGATTTTAATGGCAACATAATATAATCTCTTTTAACATACCGTATTTTCCGGCGTATAAGACGACTTTTGAAATGAAAAAAAGTCAACCGAAAATCGGGGGTCGTCTTATACGCCCAGTCGTCTTATACGCCAGAAAATACGGTATTTTAATGTATAGCAAAAAAAGAAATGATCCCTAATCACAACCCCTAATGCTAAATTTGATATACTGATCAATCACCTTCTAGTCTTTTCTATGAAGCCACGCAGAGATGTACATAAAGAACTCCTCAGAAATCGTTGTTTTAAACATATGTAGTTTTATATCTTGCTTTTTTCAGTAAACACTACTAAGGCATTTCCCCATTTTTTTTTTTGACAGAGAGAGAGATACAGAGAGAGACAGAGAGAAGAAGGGGGAGGGCCCAGAACAGTCTCCATAGTTGCACATTATTGGTTTTTCCACATACTTTCATTCCATAGGTGGGTTTGGGGCTGCACAGGACAGGAACTGGGCCGGGGTCTTGCCCCGGTGAGAACTGAACTGGGGGAACTCCCTAGTTCAGCATATGGGTCCGCACGGGCCTAGGGCCGGGATTCGATCCTCAGTCCCTGGGGCTGCAAAGTGAGTGCTTAACCCACGGAGCCATCCCGGCCTCCCCATTTCCCCATATTTTTTGATGTTATTCTTCAACTTGACTTTAAAGGTTGGGTGGGTTATGTTTACTGACTCAGGTTGTAATTGGGGACATTCGGATTGTTTGTCCATTCCAACTGTTTTACATTATACTGCAGAGGCACTGTATTCTTGCCTTATCCTTACATCCTAGGACAACCACCAGAAGTGGATCATCAGGTCAAAAGCTTATAAGGCTCTGACTCTAAAGTCTGACTGCCCTCCTGGAAGGTGGAACCAGTTTTGAGGGAAGGATTATCACATGAATGCACTGAAAGGCTCAGACATCACCTGCTGTGATGACATACAGCAGGTGGGCAGGACCCTGGGGCAGTGGTGGCTGCAGCTGAGTTTGTGTGGGATGGAAGGGGGTGAGGGGTGTGGAAAAGGGGCCGCATACCTGAGCAGGAACGTGGAGGTGTCCATGATGATGTTACTGGACAGGGTGAAGGTCTCAGCGGTGATGAGGACACGCACAGGGAGGTAGAGGGGCCTGGGGGCCACAATCAGGCGGGGGCAAGCTCCTTACATCTGGAAGGTGCCTGTCCCCTTCCCTAGCACCTGGCCTCCCAGCCTGGGTACCTGTAGTCCACGGCGCAGGAGAACAGGTGTGTGTGTAGGATGGTAATGACTGTTGGGGGCAGGTAGCCCAGCACTGGGTCATCCAGCACATCTAAGAACTCCAGCAGCTTTGGGGGCCAGGGAGAGGGAGGCGGTGAGGATAAGGGGCCTCTTCCCTCCGCTAACCCCCGGCCGTAGCAGGCCCAGCCCATGCCCCTGGCACTGGCCTCCTCCTAGCCTACAGACCTACCTACCCATGCTACCCTCGCTCACCTGGGAGTGCCAGCTCTGTTCTGGTAGGGTTATGTAGTGGCGCAGGGTGGCTCTGTGTAGACGCATCGTCACCAGGAACTCCTGGGGGTGGGACATAGTCAGTGTGGTAAGAACCCAGCCTACCATGCACCAGGCAGACAGTCACCCAGACCAAGAGGGTGGGCAGCAGCAGGTGTGGCTGTACCTTGACATTCTTGTGAGGGTCCAGGTGAATGCGCACAGCAGTGGACAGCATGTGGGCAGCCTGGCCCTTGCGTCCAGAGGCTCCCCGCTCTGTCACCCCTTCCTCCGATGGGTAGATAGTTGGGACCAGCCGGGCTGGAGGAGCAAAGCTGGGCAGCTCCAGGTGAGTGGGCAGCAGGTAGTTCTCCACGGCCGCTGGGGAGGCATCTGGTGAGCCCCCTGCCAAGCCAGCCAATTGCCCACACCACCCAGGGCCCATGTCCCTCATGAAAACCCCAGCCCGTCCGTGGACGCTAGCAACCCCTCGGCGACTGGCCTCCAAAAGCCCTCACACCTCGGTGGTAGAGTGTTGCCTTTTCAGCCTCCAGGCAGAAGTAGCCGAGTCCCGGCTGGCCTCGGTACTGGGAGACACTGAAGATGGTGCCTTGCTCCACGTCCAGCACCAGTTCCCCGTGCATGGCCTCCAGCCGCCTCCCACCCTCATCCTGGAGACAGAGCATGTGGTTTGGCCTCACCAGCTGTACCAGCAGTCCCCATACCCTCAGGGGTAAGGGGACCTCTGGAGCCCTGGCCTGACTAGATGTGCCTCCAGACTAACTCGCTGGAGGCCCAGGGCAGCACTTGTCTCTTCTGACAGAGGGGAAGAATCACATCTGCCCTGTCTACCTCCTAGCATCAGACAGTGCCTCAAATACAGCAGGTGCTAACATGTGGCTGACAGGGTGAGAAGGGATGGGTGGGGTGGTAGGTGGGTGCTACTGCCCCGACAGGCCACACTCAGCCCCCAGCAGGGCCTCTGCTTCCCGTATTTCCAACTTAGCGCTGATCACACTGGTCTTACTCTTCTGCCAACGGGGGCTCTGAAGTCAGGGGCTTACCACCCTGCCCCAGCTGCTCTCACCTTGGTCTCACAGAGGGCTGTGATCCGACCCTTCAGCACTGTTACCAGTGTAGAGAAGGCACTCTGCGAGCGAGGGCTCAGGGCCTCGGGGGCGGGGGCCTGGGAGGCATGGGCCTGGGAGGCACTTGGCGCCCCCACTGAGAAGAAATGGGCATCTTCGTCATCCGAGTCTGAATCTGGGGTGAGATGCAGGAGCCAAGTGGTAAGGAGACCTGGGAGGGCTGTCCCAGCCCTGCCGAGGTCTGAGGGCCCTAGAACCCTGCCCAGCGCCCCTCCTACCCAGCTTGAATGCTGACTTGCACATCTTGAAATTGTCATGCCAGAGGCCTGAGCGGCCTGGGCAGCCAGGGGGATGAGGCGCAGGGACGGGAAGCAGGTCCGCTGGCTCCCACATGAGCAGGTCGTTGTTGATCCTAAAACAGGCAGATGGGTGGTGGCAGTGAGGGAGGCCCAGGGAGACCCAGCCCTCCAGCTGGCCTGTGTTGTTACCTGTTGTAGAGGCTCTCATAGACTTCCTTGCTGGGCAGGAAGATGTGGGCACTGGGCAGGACCACTTCCAGGCTGCAGCGAGACAGCGCCAAGGCCCGGCTCTGAAAGGTCCTCATCTCTTTAGGGTCTCCGGGAATCACCATCTAAATGGGAGAGCAGGGAAAGACGTCTGAGAGATGTTGGGGCCTGCTGCTGGCTCGGGAATCAGACCCAGGTCTGTATCCTAACCTATCATTCATTCACTCTTATTCATTTATTCGTATGAGCCCTTCTCTGCTAGGCTGTACCACAGCCATCTCATGTTCTTATGTGAAGCACTGATCACATGCAAACCCTGCTATGAGGGTGTCATGTGTGTTCACTCCTTTGTCCTCACACTAGGTCTATGAGACAAGGCCATTGTGCTCACCTTGCAGAGGAAACTCATCTCTATGTAATTCTCCAAAAGGTTAGGCAACAACCGGAGATGATATTGGCACTGAGCAGCAGAGCCTAGATTCGACCCAGACTGGTCCAGAGGCCAGGCCCTTAACTGCATCTCATTCAACTCTCATCACCTTCAGAGAAGGGCCCAAGGCCCAAAAGCACACTATTAAGCAATGGCTGATGGAATGGGGTCCTGATCTTCCCTCCAGAGCCTGCCCTCACTCCCAGGCCCCACGAGCTGGGGTGCTTCCAACTCCCCATTGACATGGGATGATGCAAGGGAGAGATTTCCACTGGTACTGGGTCACATCGCCTGTGCCCCAAGTAGTTTTCTCCTTCTGGCCCACAGCCACCCACGGACTCTCACAAGACCCAAGGGGTCCCAGGCCTTACCTCCTCTGTCTCGTACATGGTCCTCTTGGAGGAGAAGGGCGAGGGCTCAGGCTCCCGCAGCTCACATGGACTCTCGAGTGACAGCTCCAGGTCCTCTCCCTTCTCTGGGTCCACCTCCCACTGGGTGCTGCTGATCTGAGGGTTCAGGGTCACCACTACCCTGCCGGGGCATAGGCCTGTCACTGGCCTGCAGGGTCCCCAACCCTAGGTCCCAAGGCCTCCCGCTGCCCTCAGTAGCAAAGTCCCCCTCTCCTGTTTGCCCCTTCCAGAGCCCTACTTACTGAGGCAGGAAGTGTTTACACCCAGGGCTCCGGGGATCCAGGGCTTTGGAAACCCGCAGGCAGGGGACAGGTGGCTTCTCTCCATCTTCGTAGGTACCTGAAGTGGGTAGGGAGGCATCGATAGCGGCCACTGGTGTCCTTACCCTTCTTCCCCAATGCCAGGTGGAGTCAGTGGGGACTATCCTTTATTGTTTACAGACCTGAACCCTCCCTCAGACCCTGGCCTCCCTCATACCCAGGGTCTGAGGGAGGGTGCAGCCCAAAGATAAAGGATCCACTTTGCCCTCTGCCCAGGGGAGGCGGGGACAACATTGGTGCCCCACAGAACTGGTGAAGCCTGGGCCCGGGTCTGCCCCCACTGTGACCCAGCTCCTCTCCCAAAGACCTGAGTCCCTGCCCAGGTGGCTGTCTCCCAGGGACTCTCACCATGTAGGTCAGTACAGGTAAGTTCCAGACGGGTGGGGGCTGGGGGACCAGGACCGCTGCTCAACTCTGACCTGAACTGGGGCTCACTCAGCTCCAGCCGCAGCTGCTCGGCCCGCACAGCCTGACCCGCCCAGGGGTCCCGCTCAGGCCGCAGGTCAGCAATGGGGAAGCGCAGCCGCAGTGTGGCCCGGGGTGCTGATATCCGCACCACTGTCTGCAGCTCGGCAGCTGGCGGGGGCTCCGTCTGTGGGAGGGTGTGCGTGTCACAGCTGCTGCCAGGGCCCCCACCACTGTGATCATGAACCACAGGACCTGTGCCCCATTCCCAGCTCTGGCAAGCTATCTTACCAATGGGCCGGCAGGCGGCTGGGGAGCGGGTATGGTGGCCAGGCGAAGCAGGGCAGTGAGCCGGTCCAGGGCCCCCAGCTCTACATCTGCCTGGAAGTCGGCCAGGTCCAGGGCCAGTTCTGAGTGGCAATGGCAGGCAGCTGGGCGCCGGGATCGGCTCTGAAGATGAGGGCGTTCAGGTCAGCGAGGGCAGGACAGGAAGGGCCCCCTTGAGCCAAAACAGCCCTCCTGGGTGGTGGTGATAAGAGCTTGGGCAGGAGACCCAGATCCTCACAACCCTGCTCGAAGCAGACAACCAAGCATGTTTAATAAAAGCCACCCAATACTCTCCACTCCCTGCCCTGGGGCCAGCAGGAGATTGCCATGATGAGCCAGGGGAGAGGCAACCAGGCTAGACAACAGCAGTGTACAGGCCCAGACATTTTCAAAGGCCCCAAGATGGGAGGGATGCTCTGCTTGGAGCACAGGAGGGTGGGAGTAGGGAGGCCACCAGGGGAGCCTGGGGTTGAGGGGGTGGGGTTGATGACCATGGAAAACAGCCAAGGGCCCTTAGGCCTGGAGTAGGGTATGTTACCTTGGGCACACGGCGCAGGGTCTGTGTGTGGCGCAGGTGGGCACAGGGCCGAGCCAAGGCCTGGGAGCCCAGGCTGCTGGGAAAGCTCAGAATCTGGAATGGGACCCGGGAAGTAAGAGGGTCAGGCCGAGTTCCCAGGCCCACCCCGACCTCCAGACCCAGACTGCACATTCGCCCTTGGCCTTCACCTCCGTGTACTCAGGCTCTGAAGTGCCCCTGGGCCACAGACATTCCAGCACCTCAAGCTGCCCAAAGCGCACTTCCGTGCTGATGGTCCGCCGGCCCCGGCCTGTCCGCAGCTCCCAGGACAGCTGCACAGCTGCACCTGTTAGCCTGTGGGGAAGAAGCTGGGCATCAGATGGGGAGCTTAGGGGACTCAGAGTGTCTCTTCTCAGGCCCCTGCCTTGGGCTTGTACCGGACATGGCTACAGGGACAGGCTCTCTCGAAGCGCGGTCGAAGGTGCTGGAAGTCACGGGAGCCGAAGGGCCCATCCTTGGCAGCATCAAACTCGGCAAAAAAGTGGGTGGTGAGGTCAGATGGTCCGGAAGAAGGGGCAGACGTCTGAAGCAAGGTCAGGGTCACGCCCCCCAAAGTCATCTTCAGCAGCGAATCAGGGCGCAGGGTGTCCAGGAGGGGTGTAGGGGCCGTCTTGCCTGAGGGGACAGAGGCTTCACCACGAGCTCCCCAGAAACCATGGGCACCCCAGGTAGAGTGATGGTCAGACAACAGGCTGGGGGCTGGGAGAAGCCCTGGCCCTGCTGGACTGTGGCTCTGGTGGGAGGCCTGGCCAGGCAGGGGTGGCACAGAGCTTTGCTATGCCAGGCACTGACCCCAGGCTCAATTCAACCCTCTCAAGAGAGTGAGAAGGACTGGAGGTGATAAAGCACCCAGCCCAGTACCTGAGACACACAAGCTCTCAATAATCATTAGCTGAAACACGCAACCCAGCATGGCCCTCATTTTATGGAAGGAGAGACTGGGTCTTGGACAAGTGAAGTGCTCACCCGAGATCACTAACTCTGAAACCCAGGCTCTATCCATTGCATCACCAGCCTCCCCAGGGAACTAAGTCACCCATGGAGGACCGACCTTGAGGCATCACTAGCTGGTGACCAGCACCAGCACCAAGGCCTCTTCCAGTTCTTCCTGCCCCTGGAGCACTCACCAGTTGGGTGGCCCTGGGTAGAGAGCCGGCGGGGGGTCACGTCACTGTGCACAGAGGAGCCCAGGTCTACATCCGACAGGGAGAGCTCAGAGACGGCTGAGACCACACTGCTCGTGAGGCCCGCCATGGAGAAGAAGAGGTCTGTGGGCCAGGGGAGGGGTGTCAGGGACAGGTGGTTCAGCCCTTACTCTTGCACCCACTAGCCATCCCATCAACCACTGAGGCTGGCCCCACACCCACCAGTGCCGTCCAGGTTGAGAAGAGGGTTGGTAAGGGGGTCTGGGGTGAGGGGCTCAGCCACAGCCCCTGACTGCAGCTGCTGGTTCAGGTCCTGCTCGATCAGCCACAGGTCTTCGGCACCTAGTGGGCGGCTCTTATTCAGCTTGTCATCCAGGCCCTTGGGGTCTACAGAAGAGGACACTTCCTTGTGTTCATCCGTCCAGGCTAACCGGCCTCTCTTTAGTCATCCCACCTCTAGACCACCCAGAGGCCTCACCTGCAAGGCTCATGGCACTGAGCAGTTCCTGAAGCTGCTGGAGCTGCTGTGGGGTCAGGAGCAGGTGTAGGGAGCCTAGCTGTCCGGCCACCTCCAGCTGGAGGCAGAAGGTACAGCCATGAAGCCTATCCTATACCTGCCACCCAGGCACCCTGAGAGCCACCACCCACCTGCCCTCATCCTGAGGAGGTAGGAGGCCAGTCGGCAGACTAAACTCTCACCAACCAGATGTGTGACCCTGGCCACAACCTGACCTCTCTGAGCCTTAGTTCCTCCAGTTGCCAAGAAGGCTGTAATTTCCCCCACTGAAAGCCCCTGCTTTTGTCCCAAGGAAGGTAACTATTGCTGAGGATTCTGAGATGGAGCATGCTCCCTCCTCCCCAGGGACCCACCTTGGGGCCTGGGAAGGCCTCATTCTGCTTCAATTTCACTGTCAGCTCCATATACCCTGAGCAGCTGCCAATCTGCAAGGGGGGCTGTGGGGCTTTTTCCTGGGAGGTGAGAGGATATAGGAGGGGAGGGGTCAAGAAGAAGATATCAGACACGGTCAGAAGGAATAGAGGCGGGGGGGCAGAGGGGTCAAGGGCCAGAGAGGGCAGGGATGAGGAGAGACTGTGGGGATGAAAGCCGGCCCACCTGTGGGGGGAGCTCCTCGTAGTGCAGGCGGACACCAGCCAGCTGCAGCAGCTTGTGCAGGAAGGCGGGCGGCTGGTGCACATCCACGGGGGGCGCCTGGCTCGGGTCCCGCACTGCCTCGTCACAGTATTCTAGCCTGGGGAGTGTAGAGTCAGTCCTCGCCCTGGCCACCCCAGGCCTGGAACCCCTCTCCCCGAACAGTATTCCATTCTAGGTGTGTCAAGAGAGCTACTTCATCACAGCCAGGCCATCCTGAACCATGACCAACCTGGCTCCTCAGACCCTCAGCATGTACCCTGATCTTTGCGGGTCGCCCACCGCTCCTGGTCTGTACCACCTGGTCCCTGGATACCACTCCAGGCTCACAACACAGCCTACTTCCCCCTCGTTGTGGCCACCACCCAGGCCCACCCAGACTTGCCCTGCCATTTCCCAGGTGCCCAGGCTAGAGATGGGGACAGTGCCAGGGCCATTTAACAGCCTCTCACTCCCCCTTTTCCTCACGGCAGCCCACCCCACCTGGCCTGCCCTCACCTCTGCACATGGATTTCCACTGCCACGCCGTGCTCCCCATCACCTGGCGAGTGCTCCACCCTCACAACAGTGTCCAGAAAGGTCACCTTGATCCTTCGCAGCACTGAGGAGTAAAGAGGGGTCTTAGGTCAGGGGGAGATGCAAAGAGCAGGCAGAGTTTCCCCATTGGGGCAGCAGGGTGGCCATGCTGCTGGCCTGTGGGCCACAGACAGGCAAGGAGAAGAGTGTCCAGGGGGGGCCTGCTTACCAGTCTCGATGGTCTGGGCGAACATCTCCAGGCCCTCCAGGGGCTGTGGTGGCTCAGAGGGCTCAGGCAGTCCATCCCGTAGGCACTCCTGAGCCAGCTGCAGGCTCGTAGTCATGCATGAGGTCCAGCTCTGTGAGTCAGCAGCCCCGGGTCCTGAGGTAGGAAGAGGCTCTCAGGGCAGGCACGCCCAGTCAGCTCCTGTGTGCCCAGACCCACTCCCACCACTTACTCCCTGACCCCAGCCTTACGCTGTCCTCACCTGGGCCCTGGCGGGGCTGCAGGGTGAGCTGGAGGCCTGACACGTGCACGGTACAGTGGTCGGTGAGTAGCGCAGCCCAGGGCACAGCCACCCTGATGGAGCCCACAAAGCCTTCCACCAGCTCCAGTGGAGAATCCATGGACTCCAGCACCTCGTTTACAGACTGCAAGCAGGCAGAGGACAAAGCTGGCTCAGGGACTCCCCAAACTGGGCTGTCTCTCCCTGGATGCTGCACCCCTCATCTGCTCCACCTTGGACAGTGCCGTTGCCCTCCCTGATCTTCCACATGCTATCTACAAGGTCTTACACCTGTGCCTATGCAGATCCCTACTCGTGGCCAGCCCTTTCACTGTATCACCCAAGTGTGCCCAATCTTTCAAGCCAGAAGAGGGGAGAGCTCAAGGATGAAGAGGAAGCCAGGTGGAGGGGATGGAAAGTGGCATGCTCCAGGCATGGGGACAGCACATGCAAAAGCCTGGCAGAGGGTACCGCAGCACCCCACATTCACTCTAGGCAAGCAGAGTTCATGGGGTGGGGGAGAGGGGTGTCCAGGAGAGGCAGACAGGGGCCTGACCTGAGCTGAAAGGGACACTCTCCTAACTGCAAACACCTGGTGTAGCTGTGTACCTCTCTCTGAGGCACAAGGTTGAGCTCCCAGTTACAGATGGGGGAACAGCACCCCAACCAGCCTGGGAGTTCCTTGAGGGTAGGAGCCCACCTTTCTCCATGTGACCCCAGGCACTCTGTGTAGTGGCACCCAGAGAGAGAGACTCAGTAAATACTTGTTAAATATATGAATAAACAAACACATGGCAGAACTAGAAGGCCCAGAGAGATCAAGTCCAAACTCCTCACCCAGAGATCCAGAGATGGGGAAACTGAGAGGATTAGAGAGGAGAAGGGATTAGTCTAGACACCCAGTGTACTGGGACCCAGGACTCTTCTCATCCCACCTGAGTCCCCCAGACACAAAACTTCTTCTGGGGTCTTTGAGGTAGGGGCTGTAGGCCAAACAGCTGGGAGGGGATGACTACTGGAAAAGCACCTGCATTCCACCAAGGCCCAACTCCTCCCTGGAGGCCAGCCTGAAAGCAACCTACCTAGGAGCCAATTCATTCCCAACAGGAGAGCAGGACAGGGTAGGGTGGGAGTGTTTCCTGAGGCTGGAATTAGGAAGAGGCAGCCTGTAGGACTGAAAAGGCTTCCTGCACTGGAATTCACAGGCAACAGGCTATTGGGAGGTGCCCCCAACTCTGGGATCAGGGGTCTAACTCTACATACCCCGTGTTTGCTTAGGAAGGCCTGGCCTATACCCAAAACCCAACTTTTCCTGTCCAGATTGCATTGAGGGCAGGCATGCTGTCTGCCCAATCAGAAAACTGAGAAGCTCCTGCCCCCATGCCCACCCGAGCGGCTCCAGACTGTAGGGCTGACCCAGTGCCCGCCCTGGGCAGGTGCCTCTAATTGGTGGCTCCTTTACAACTTCCAGGTCAGATGAGCTGTGAGTCACCGCCCCCCAGCCTCAGGTCTGACCCATAACTTACCTCTCTGCCTCCCCAGTATCTCCCCCTCCTCCTCCCTACCTGAGGCCAGACCTCTCAGCCCTTCCTGAGGGGGGTGGGGGGGGGCTTCCTTCCAGGTGGGGACGCTCATACCCAAGCCCCTCCCCAAACACCCGCTAGATCCATCCCACTCTCCCAAAAGCAGGAAGTAGGCAGTAGCAGCAACCACACGAGGTGTTGATCAACACGGGTGCTGACGCGGTTGTTGACATCCACATCCGGAGGCGATCCCCACCCACTGGGCCCAGGATCCGAGGGTCAGGAGGTCAGGGCACCTTTCCCACAGGTGCCATTAGCAGGGCTCAGGACCCCTACCAGCTTTCCCTGACCAGCTGCATTGCCCCAGCTTTCACTGCCCAGGCCTAGTCCCACTGGAACCCCCTCGTTTCTCCGCTCCCTCCTCACCCTCTCCTTAGCCCCTTGGTAACACGCTCCTCAACTCAGACCCCAAACTCAGTGTGCTTATTACGGCAGTCTCCAGACAAGTGACATCTTCCTCCCCAGCCTCAGTTTCTCCTCCTGTTAAGCGGAGGCAGCTTTTGGCTCTGGAGGCGATCAGAAGGGTTCCTCTGCCGCCTGGAAAGGGCTGGACTTCCACGGCCTCAACACGCCCAGTACCTGGTCCCTTGGCCCGACCCTTTCGCCGGGAGCCTCGGGACGCTGCGGCTCCACGACCCCACCCCCGTCCCGGACTCGGGCCTGGCTCCTCACCCAGATCTCCAGGTGAATATCCCGCAGGGCAACGCTGCCCTTGTACAGATCGAGGCTGAGCTGGTCCAGGCTGAGGTGCTCCTGGAAGAAGTGACCCAAGTAGTGGTGCAGCAAGTAGCGGCAGACTCGCTCTTTCACACAGTTCGACCATGGCCACAGCCATCGTGACATGTCGGAGACCGCCTGGGCTGGGCCGCCTCTGCTCGCCGCCCGCCGGCGATCCCCGCCCGGCTGCGCGGTTCACTAGAGCCCCTGGTTTGCCCCGCCGCTTCTCTCAGCGCCAGGCCGCGCCCCCGGACGCTCAGCCACGCCCCCATACATACTGCCATTGGCCATTGCAAAGGGCGAGGCCTACTGATTGGCCGAGGGGGTGGGGCCTTAGGCGCGAAAAAGGGACTGGGCTCTCTGCATGATATAGTTCTCCCAATCTTGATTTACGCTTGCGTATAAATTCTGTGTGGGAGGACCTTTAACTTCCCTTCCACAGGCTCTGGGACGGATGTCTCTTGAAGTGCCAGCCCCGCAAAGGAATGCGCATGTGCTAATTCGTCCAATTACTTGTAGTTGGTGAAGACTTAAAGCGACAGTGTCTCATAAAACTTCGTAGAAAGCTTCTCTGAGAAACAATCTCGGTATCAGAGCCCTAGCATGGGTGAATAAAGAAGTGAATAAACATTTGCATTTTACAGAAAGCTTTATGATCTTTTATATCTTTTGACCTCATAACAACCCTAAGGTAGAGATTATAATCACCATTTTATAAATATGAAAACAGATTTATAAAGGTGCATTATCAAGGTCTTTACTCCTCTGGAAAGCTTAGCAGATATACCACCGACCCTTCTTTCTCTCTGCAGTTGGTCGGGTCTCCATCCATCCTCTTTCTGGTATAATTATAGTTTTTCATATTCCTAATTCTAAAAATAAAGGATGAATTAACTCCCTTGAGTAAAAGTCTACTGTTTTTGTACAGCCCATAAGCTAAGAATGGTTTTTCCATTTTTTTTTTTTTTTTTATCTTTTCACATTTATAGAGAGAGAAATTATCTTTTTGTCTTCAGTGCATAGTTATTTCTATTTTACTTTTTGACAGATAGAGAGAGAGACAGAGACAGAGACAGTTAGAGAACCAAACTGTGGGAACTCCCCAGTTCAGCACGTGGGTCCTGCCTGGGCCGGAGCCGGGATTCGATCCTCG
>PVKE010002255.1:0-85445 GCA_004027555.1 Craseonycteris thonglongyai
ATTTATCATTATAACTTCTGACCACTTTAAGCGTTCCATGTGCTTTTTCTTCAATATCCTGATGCTAATAGCTGATAATGCTAATCTGGAAGACAGACTTTGCTATGCCTGTCCTCTTATTAGTATAATTTAGTAAATATTGAACTATATTTATTTTGATGTATTAAATAAATCAATTATTAAAGCAAATATATAAAAAAAAAAAAAAAAGAAAAAAATCTTTGACTTTCCTCCCTAACTGCCTAAAAATTCAGAAAGAGGACAAGCTCCAGGGAGGGAGCTATCATCATAGGCAACCATAGTTTATAAGAACTAGTGTGTAACAGATGGGGAGGAGCCAAGCAAGGCCATTTAGATGAAAGTCCTCGCTGTGTCCCCTTGTTAAAGATGGCCCAGCAAACATTTACCAAACATTTACTTTTCCATCTCCATGAGAATTGCCTTCCTGCCCTTTTAGATCCCAAACCACTACCTCCACTTTTCTCCTCAGGTCGAGGTGGCATATAAGCCTCAACTGCCCCCTCGTCATTGTGTCTCAGAATCCTATGGAACCCCTCTACATGTAGATAAATTGGGTCATTTTCTCCAGATCATCTGCCTCATGTTAATTTGATTACTAGACTAGTCAGAAGAACTTTAGATGGGTAGGAAGAAATTCATTTTTTCTTCCTCACAATAGTAATTACTGAAGTTGAATATGTTCATACCCTATAGTCTAATAATTTCACTTCTAGACATGTACCCAATATAAATGTATAGGTAGGTATACCAAATGATGTATATAAGAATGTTTATCGATGTTTTATTAATACTCAAAACCAGGAAGCAAACTAAATGTCCATCCACAGTTGAACAAATAAATAAATCTTGGTAGATTCACACTATGGAATACTATATAAGAAATTAAAGTGAGCAACCTACTGCTACATACACCAAGAAAAATTAATGTCTCAGCATACTGTACTTTTCCATGTGTAAGATGATACTTCTGTCTAAAATTGTTAGAACAAAAATTGGAGGTTGTCTTATACACAGAAGTAACCTGTGCATTGGTTTCTTACTGTTGGCTTAGAAAAGTAAGGGTCACCTTATATGGGGAGGGGGGGGAGTGGGGGAGGCATCTTATACACAGAAAAATACAACAATTTTGAGCAAAAGAAGACACAGTTGAATACACAGTATATGACCCAAAAAGCTCAAAATGGGCAAAACTCACTATGATGTGAGAAGTCAGGATGGTGGTTTCCTTTTGGTAGGGGTTTAATGACCGAGAGGCATTAGGGGGAGGCGTTGGATGTGCTGGGAATATTTTGGTGTTTGAAACAGAAGGTGGTCACAAGCCATGATAATTCATTAAGCTGTACATGTATAAGATATGCTTTCTATGTGTATGCTTTACTTCAATTGTTTTTTAAAAACTTATTTTTAGAAAAGCTTTTAAAATGTCCTGTTTCATCCATCACAAGTTGTCTTGTCTATTAGTCTTTTTCTTACTTCTTCCCCCCCTTTTACCCCTCCTACATTATTTCCACCTTCTTGCTCTAAAAATGTTTCCCTTTCATAATACTTCTTGCACCTTGGGGCCCCAACTTCATTACTCAACAAATATATATATTTAAAATTTTTATTTTATTGTTTTGACAGAGACAGAGAGAAGGGGGAGGGCCCAGAGCAGTCTCCACAGTTGCACGTCATCAGTTTTCAATATAGTTTCATTTCACACAGGTGGGCACGGGATGCGTGGGGCAGGAACTGGGCTGGGGGCCTCCCACATGGGAAGCACATTGTGACTCAATCCTCAGAACTCAGGGCTGCAAGACAAGCGCTGAACCCACTGAGCCATCCCAGCATCCCCTAACTAGTATTTCTTGAGTATCCACAATACGGCAAGCACTGAGCCAGGCCTAGAGTTTATGATGGTGAATAAGCTAGCCAGGACCCTGCCCTCAGGGGCCTCCAGCTGCCAGTGGGAAGAGGCTTTTAAACAGGTGATTGCATCACAGCTAACTCTCTTTCCACCTCCCAAAGTCAGGTCTTTCCGAAAGTTCTAGATTAACTTGTCCAACCTGTAGCCCACGGGCCGCATGTGGCCAAGGATGGCTTTGAGTTCAATCCAACACAAATCCGTAAACTTTCTTAAAACATTATGAGATTTTTTCTTTTTCTTTTTTTTTGGCTCATCAGCTATTGTTAGTGTTAGTGTATTTTATGTGTGGCCCAAGACAATTCTTCTCCCAATGTGACCCAGGGAAGCTAAAAGGTTGGACACCCCCGGTCTAGATTTAACTTAGCTTCTTAAAATCTACTATCTGTGCCTGTTAATGGTTCCCTCACTCTCCACGTTATATTTGTAGAAGACTGACCACAGCATCAACTTTGAGGAGCTCTGTCATCTCACAGCCTAAGATCTATCTGTCCTGCCCAGTTCTGCCCCTGAAACATGTGCCCCATGCCTCCTTCTGTCAGCTCTGTTGTTTCCACCCCAAGTTGAAGTCCTTAGTCCTCATTTAGAGTCAATTTGCAGAAATAGAAACCACTCAAGCTAGTTGGAGCAGAATTCAGGTTTAGCTGGCTAACCAATTGTTGAAAAAATCTGGAGAAGAAAGACATTTGGAACAGAGCTTCCAAGAACAACATTCGACTCTTAGGCACCTTTGTGTCAAAAATTAGAAAGTGGGGAATGCTGGGATAACTCAGTGGATTCAGCATTCACATTGCAGTCTGGGGGTCCGAGGTTCCAGCCCCAGTCCTGGCCCATGCAGTCCCATATGCTGAACTGGGGTGTACTTCCCATCCCAGTTCAGTTCCCACCAGGGTGAACTTCCCATGCAGGAGGCCCCCAGTCCAGTTCCCACCCTGCATAGCCCCTGCCCACCTGTGGAATGAAACTACGTTGAAAACTAATGATGTGCAACTATGGAGACTGCTCTGGGCCCTTCTCTCTGTTTGTCTGTGTCTGTCTGTCTCTCTCTGTGTCTAAAACAATGAAATAAATCTTTAAAAAATAAAATAAAATAGAAAGCGACTCCTATCACTCTAGAAGTCCTCAAATCAGGCTGGAAGTGACCCTTTGTGTCCTCCACATCAGCAAAATAGATCTCTGTCTAGAAGTCTAGCTACAGGGTGTATGGGTTGTGGTCTTCAGCTTTCCCAACCTAGTGGTACAGGTTGGCATGGCTGCTGAGCCTGCCAGTCCCAATGTCTCCCTCACCTCCTGCCCAGTCTCCCAACTTCCCTTCTGTTCCCCATAATTCCAGTCTCTTTATTGCTTCCAGCTCCAATCACACCACTCAGCAGCTCGGAAGCCTCTGATGACTCACCCTCTCCACTGAAGTAGGTTAAAACACAAACATCTCGGGGAAACCGGGATGGCTCAGTGGGTTAGGCGCTCACTTTGTAGCCCCGGGGACCGAGGATCGAGTCCCGGCCCCGGTCCGTGCGGAACCATATGCTGAACTGGGAGCTCCCCCAGTTCAGTTCTCTCTCTGCCTCTGTCTCTGTATCTCTCTCTCTCTGTCAAAAATTAATAAAATAAATAAACTTTAAAACACAAACATCTCAGGAGAGGGTGGTACAGATATAGTCAGCCAGACAGAGTCAAAAGTTATGTATGAAACAGTTCTTTCATTTTACGTTCACCAGAATATTTCAACCCATTCTACTGACTACGAAGGGGCCAGGGGGTCTAGAGTAGCTCCCTTGTCCCCTCCCACCAAGCTGGCCCTTCTTGGGGATCTCTCAATAAAGAGGGGCCTCATTATGACCTCAGGCACCACCCTGTCTTTGGAGGAAGAGAGCCTTTTCTTCTGGACATCCGGTCCCCTCCCCCTCCCCATGTAGCTCCCCTTTTGGTTTCGTTCTTCTGCCTAGCTGTGCATTGTTCATTTCCATCTTGATATGACACAGCTTCAGAACCTGGGAGTGAAGGATGGGAAGGGGGAGTAGAGCTCTTCCATCGTGTGTGCCCTCAGGGGGTGCTGCACACAAGACAACCAGAAGGATCATGTTGGCTGATTAGCAAGCCCTGGCTCTGTCCTGTATTATACCTGAG
The DNA here is from genome assembly GCA_004027555.1 of Craseonycteris thonglongyai. Lineage (NCBI taxonomy): Eukaryota > Metazoa > Chordata > Mammalia > Chiroptera > Craseonycteridae > Craseonycteris > Craseonycteris thonglongyai. The sequence goes on from PVKE010002255.1 coordinate 4,052, forward strand.
AGTTTCCCTCTGTTATCCTAGACCGAGCTTGCCCAACGCTTGGCCCGCAGGCCGCATGTGGCCCAGGACAGCTTTGAACGTGGCTCAGCACAAATCTGTAAACATTTTGAAAACATGAGATTTTTTGCCATTTTTCTTTTTAGCTCATCAGCTATAGTTAGTTTTACTGTATTTTTTTTCTCTAAAAAAAAAATTGTTATTGTTTTTAACAGAGAGAGACAGAGAGACAAGGGAGGGCCTAGAGCAGTCTCCATAGTTGTACATCATCAGTTATCGACATGGATTCATTCCACGGGTGGGTGCAGGGCTACGCAGGGTGGGAACTGGGCAGGAACCGAACTGGGGTGGGAAGCACACCTCTATTCAGCATATGGGTCCACACAGGCAGGGTCCAGGACCGGAACTTAATCCTTGGATCCTGGGTCTGCAATGAGAGTGCTCACCCTGCTGAGCCATCCTGGCATCCCCGTGTTAGTGTATTTTATTTGTGGCCCAAGACAATTCTTCTTCCAATGTGACCCAGAGAAACCAACTAGGACACCCCATCCTAGTCGGAACTGTACTCAATCCCAGGGACATGGGTGGGGGAGGGGACAGTCTTGCCGTTGCACAGCAATGAGTTAGTGTGCTGCTGATCTCCCTGGGAACCGCTGCCATACCCCTCAAAGGGAAGGGTTACCACTGAGAATCTCTACTTCAGCAGCTAAGTTGATTTTGAACAGGGATTTTAGCTCTCCTTAGACCACAACTGGTAGGCAGCTTTACCTTTACCTATAACTAGAGGTGGAAAATATGATACCTGATGAATAACATAGTAGTTCCCCAACCTGGCTGTCATCAAAATCACTGGGAAACTTGAAAAACAAATGTATTCTGAAAAAATATGTACAGCACAGAAAGCAAGGTTATACTTGTTTTCTTGACATGTCAAGAGCTCTTACACATCAATAAGAAAAATACTGATAACACAGTAAAAACAAAGACAAAGGCATGAATAGGGAGTTCATATACATACAAAAATTCCAAATAATTGTTAACATATGAAAATACAATTGATGTCACGCAAAGTCATGAACAGTTGAACATTGTGGTACCATTTCTCAACTGTCAGACTGGTAAAAATAAAAAAGTTTGACAATACAATTCATTGTCACGATTGTAAAGAAAATATATTCTTATACATTGCTGATATATGTTGTGATATATGTTGCCATAAGCTTTTTGGATGGCAGTTTGTCAATATCAAAAATATTACAGGCGTATGTCTTTTAGCCCAGTAATTTCAAAGCTATTAGTTCAGCAAAGTGATGTCTTAACACATGTATGAAAATGTATATACAGAGGTCATAGCAGCATTGCTTGTAATGGCAAAACCTAGAGACAATGTTTATCCATAAATGGTGGGCTAGATTGCGTATGCTATAGCCATCCACTGAAGCTCTCTGCCATTACAGAGTAGGATGACGTGGGTCTGCAACAATCTCCAAGGCATGTTGTTAAGTGAAAACTGCATGATGCAACAATGTTGTAGTGTACTGTCATTTCTGTAAAAATGTGGGTGCTATATACATATGAACATCTCTGCATATTCAGAAATATGTGTAGATTATTTCTGAAATGATTCATAAGAAACTGGAAATAGGGGAAGTCAGGATGGCTCAGCAGGTTAAGTGCTCACTTTATAGCCCCGGGGTCCAAGGATCAAGTCCCGGCCCCAGCCCATGTGGACCCATATGCTGAACTGGGGTGTGCTTCCCATGTGGGAGGCCACCACTTCAGTTCTTTCCAGGTTGAGCTTCCCATGTGTGGGAGGCCCCCCCAGTTCAGTCCCCAGTTTGTGGGGGAGTGCCTTCCATATGGGAGTTCCCTGGCCCAGTTCTGCCCTGTGCAGCCCCTGCCCACCTGTGTGGAACAAAAAACCATGTCGAAGAAACTGTTGACGTACAACTATGGAGACTGCTCTGGGCCCTCCCCCTTCTCTCTGTCTCTCTCTGTCTCTGTCTCTCTGTCAAAAAACCAATAAAATAAATCTTAAAAAAAAAGAAAGAAACTGGCAATAAGTTGCCTTTAGGCAGGAAGATGCATGGACTCACTATATATATATATATATATATATATATACACACACACACACACATACATATATATATACATATATATATACATACATATTTGATGCCCCCTCCCTATATATTCCCCTGGAATTTTTTGAGTTTATTTTTACTATGAGCAAGTTCTACTTTATTTAATCAAAAGAAAACACAAAAAACATATTCTTGGACTCTCTCCCTAGATCAACTGAATTTGAGTCTCTGAGGTTTGGAGGCAGAACTCTACTGGGAGAAATTGCTAATTCCAGGGCTCATCTAGTGGATATACTAGATGAGCTTGGAGCATCTTGCTGGGCCAAAAGTAATGAAGTGCTCAGAACACAGAAGGATAGGGGGCATGTCAAAGGGACACAGGAGCCAAGCTGAAAAAGCTTCCAGAAGCCAAAGCTGGAAAATTGGAACAATAAATTAAGTAAAATTGTATTGGATTATAACCCAGTTAATAAAATAAATACCCATGAGCCAATATTGATGTCCATAAATGATTAAATAAATAAATAAATAAGTGAAGACACACATCTCTCTTAAAAAAGAATACCAACAATTTCAAATAATTTGTATGGCTACTTCCCCTTCCAGGAAGTGAAGCTTAATTCCCACCTCCACCTTAACTGAGTTGTGCTTCCTCCTGACTCCAAAGAGCACAGTGTTGGAGTGGAGGAATAACTTACAATGGAGAAACCTGGCAAATACTACTTCAGCCAAGTGATCAAGGTTAGCTTCAGAAATGAGTGTTAGTGGGGAGAGGGGTGGGGAAAGAGGGAGGGAGCATCAAATATAAGGTGATGGCAAGAGAACTGACTGGGTGGTGAGCACATAACACATTACATAGACCATGTAATGTAGACTTGTACATCTGGAACCTATGTAATTTTTATCAACCGATGTCACCCCAATAAATTTAACAAGTAATAAAAAAAAGAAAAAAAAAGTGAAGTCTTATGAGGAGTATCTTTGATATGATGTGATAAGGATATAGTTGGGCCTCAATATCTGTAGGTTCAACCAACTGCAGATGGAAAATATTTTTTAAAGTTTTTACTTATTTATTTCATTAATTTTTTTTGACAGAGAGAGAGATACAAAGACAGAGAACTGAACTGGGGGAACTCCCCAGTTCAGCACATTGTTCCACACGGGCCGGGGCCGGGATTCGATCCTCGGTCCCCAGCGCTGCAAAGTGAGCGCTTAACCCACTGAGCCATCCCAGCTTCCCCGGAAAATATTTATTTATTTTTATTTATTTATTTTTATTTATTTTGACAGAGGAGAGAGAAAGGGAGAGAGAGAGAGAGATACGGAGACAGAGAGAGAACTGAACTAGGGGAGCTCCCAGTTCAGCATATGGTTCCGCACGGGCCGGGGCCGGGATTCGATCCTCGGTCCCCGGCGCTGCAAAGTGAGCGCTTAACCCACTGAGCCATCCCGGCTTCCCCTGGAAAATATTTTTTTTAAGTGTTACATTGTTGCTGATGTGTGCTATGTTAGTTAGGCCTAGGATGGTTGCATCTGTACTGAACATGTACAGACCTTTTTTTCATGTCATTATTCCCTAAACAATACAGGATCACAACTATGTCCATGGTATTTACATTGTGTTAGGTGTTATAAGTCACCTAGAGATGATTTAAGGGATGGGGAGGAGGCACATAGGTTATATACAAATACAACACCATTTTATAGAAAGGACTTGAGCATTCCTAGGTTTTGGTATCTGCAGGGTTCTGGAATCAATTCCCTGTGGCTACTGAGGGACAACTATACTTCACCTGTATGGAATTCTTCCCCAAAAACCCGTAAGCCCAGTGTAATCGTGAGAAAAACATTACACAAACCCAAAGTGAGGGACATCCTACAAGAGACCTGGCCAGAACTCTTTAAAGCTGCCAAGGATATTAAAAAAACACACACACACAAAAATACAAACAAACAAACAAGAAAACTCTAAGAAACTATTACTGACCAGCAGTGAGTGACCAGCACACAATGACTAAATGTAACATGGTATCCTGGATAGGATCCTGGAGCAGGAATTAGACATTGGTGGAAAAACTAGTGAAACACAAATACAGGATAGAGTTAAGTCAGTCATTAAAAATAAAAACAAAACTCCAGGCAGTTCTTAGGGAGAAGCTGGGCTCCAGGCTGCCATTCAGCACTTCAGAGTGACTTCAATGGCGTGGAAGTTCTCAAACTTGGGTGCGGGGTAGAATGACCAGGGGTTCGCTAGCCCCGTACATCCCACCATGAAAATTCTGATTCAGTAGGTTCATGGGGTTTGGGGAATATGTGCATATTTTAAAAAATAAGACCCAAGTTTTTCATTTGTTCTTTTTTTTTCATTTTGGAATATTCTTCCATGACTTCCCTGAGGTTTTGTTTGTTTGTGTTTTGTTCGTTTGTTCTTTGCTAACTTTGTCCTTTACCTCCACACAACTGCAACCAACCACTCCACAGGGTTTCCCCTGTCTGTCAGTCTTAACAGAGGCCTGCCCATCTCCCTAGTTCGGTATTGTCACAAACCTTAATTAGGTTGATTTTTTGTTCAGCACAAAGGGCCTCCACCATCTTGACATACAGACTCATGACAGTTGGTTGCAAGCACACAGAGATGGGCTTGACACCAAGACATTCGGCAGTTTGCAGATTCTACCTGCTTGGCCCCGGTGCAAGAGAGGAGCCTTCAGCCACTTGAGTGAAGCAGTGCTCACATCCTCCAGGACAATTCCATGGCAGCGGGTAGGGGTGGAGCCAAACCTTGAATGTCTCTGAGCCTCTGCCTCCACCCAGTTTGTTGGTGGCAGGGAGAGAGGGGATATACATTTTTAATAAGGGCTTCTGACATGCCACATTTTGGGCACACTGCACTGAAAACTAAAATTTGAAACTTTACTCATAATTATGATGTTCATCAATAAAATGTGAGTTCAATTGGAACATAGATCTGAAAATAAAAAGATTATGAAATTCCATTCATTATGTAATATCTCCAGTCCACTCATATATTTAACAAAAGTTAGGTAATAATTTTTAAGTCTGCCACAATTTTTGGAATAAAAAAAAAACAAAGTTAATGTTGATTCAGGGTCTGGGAGTGTCAGGGAGGGGAAAATTTCCCTCTTACCCTTCTTGTGTTCTTGTGGAAAATTGACACAAGACAGATTAATGGGAGAAAATCCAATTTAATTTTGTGCACACTTGAAATAAAAAATTGCTGCTCAGAGAGTGATCAAGAGCAGGCATTGGGGACATTGGGATAGCTCAGCAGGATGAATGCTTGTCTTGCAACCATCAGGTACGGGATTGAATCCCGGCTCTGACCATGCAAACCCATATCCTGAACTGCAGCACAACTGGTAACCCCCAGGATGGCAAGGGAAGGCGCTCATTTCCCGTGTGGGAAGCCCCTTGTTCAGTTTCCACCCTGTGTGGCCCCACATCCACCTGTGTGGAATGAACCCATATCACAACTAATGATGTACAACTGTGGAGACTGCTCTGGACCCTCCCCACTTCTCTCTTTCTCTCTCAAACAATAAAATAAATCTTAAAGAAACAAACAAACAAACAAACAAACAAAGAGGGGAAGCTGGGATGGCTGAACGGGTTAAGCGCTCGCTTTGCAGCCCCAGAGACTGAGGATCGAATCCCGGCTCCGGCCCAGGGGGACCCATATGCTGAACTGGGGTGTGACCCCCAGTTCACTTCTTGCTGGGACCTATGCAGGAGGCTCCTGGCCCAGTTCCTGCCCTGCGCAGCCCTGTGCCCACCTGTGGAGTGAAACTATATGGAAAACTAATGCTGTCAACTATGGAGACTGCTCTGGGCCCTCCCCCTTCTCTCTGTCTCTTTCTGTCTGTCTGTCTCTCTGTCAAAAAATAAAAATAAATAAAAACAACAAACAAACAAAGAGAAAGAGGGCAGCTTTTATATCTTATTACCGGTACACACAAAACAACAAATTTGTGAGAATTTGACAAGATAAACTATAGGTGCTCATTAGTGGGGACTTTATGCAAAATTTGGACTTGGGTAGTAAATTAATTAAAAAGTGATAAGAAATGTTTATACAGGCTTCTCGGCCCCGAATACTCAGATTCTGGTGACAAGGATACCTCTCTTGGTCTCCAGGTGCAGGGCAGGCACACTTCACAGAGGAGATTTATTTCCTGTGTTCAGGGAGACAAAGGAGGACTAAGGTGCCCTGACTGCACCAGCTACTTTTTAAGTAACTTTAATTCAAAATAATCCACACACCAACGTGGCATACTTTGGGGTGGCCTGCCCTGGGCCCCAACGGTAGTACATTGAAGTTCTTCATTCTTGTGTCCCAAACTACCAGAGACATTTTGATAGTCATTACCAGCTTAAAAAGAACTGCCTCCAGTTCAGTATGGCTGCAGTATGGGGTGTGAGGCAGGGAGCAGTGAGAAACCCTCCCGATTTTCTGACCTTCAGTTTGCTCATCTACCTTGAGGAAGCTGTTGTAAGATTTAATAAAAACTGTACAAAGGAAAACACCTAAGTTTGTCCCAGGAACATGAACATCCCTCAGCGAACACTCTTGTTCTATTCCTCCACAGTGCTTTGGATTGCCTGTATTGCATTTGCTTGATGGACTGATTGGTGCACCGATCAGATTTTTGTCTTGTCAGTCTGTGAAATTAGCACAAAACCTGATGGAAGAATATTTGTGCTACAGAGGGACAAAAACAAAACATTTTTTTTTAAGCCAGGGGTTCCCAAGAAATTAATTTCTCATTGAACAAAGAAACAAAGACAGGCCCGGAATGTGAGATATTACATACCCTGAGGGTGATAATGCTGAGACTAAACAGAACTGGTATCTACATGCCAAGATTTTATATTCAAAGCCAAGGGATTCTGGAATCCAGCCCTTCTTACATGTCATTCATTCTAGAGAAATAAATAAATTAGGCAGTGAAACAGGAGAATCAGTATGCCTTACTGCAGTCTTAAAATTGAATTTATAAATAAAAATAAGAAAATGGAGCACAACCCAGGCTCTTCTGAGGAATTATTGACAAATGTGGGTCTCCACTGACAACTAATCTAAAACGCAATTTTTCCATCTATTGTTCTCTCAAATCTTGTTTGAGCTTATATTTTAATGTTTTTGTTTTTGGAATGTTTTATTTCCCCCAAGAACAAAGGGATTCTTTGAAAAGAATTATATGTGAAAATGAGCTGAGTGGCTTGTAACCATTTACACTGGAAATTTATATACAGTGGCAGTAGTCTAAAATGTAACATTTACCTCATGATACAATTCCCATTCAGCCAGTTCTGGAGTAAGGTCCTGATTTTATGATGGGGAACTGAAAATAATAAAGAGATTTATTATCAGATTAGGATCATAAAATAATGAACAGACAAAAGAACAAATTTGAGACTTTAATCTTTGTGTTCCGTGTTCCAACCACATAGTAATAGTATCACGAGAGAAATTTCTCATACTTTCTCTGAGATAATATTTGCAGCTATTTCCCTGGGGTGGGTTAATTTCATGGAAATGCATCCCAATGATGAACGATCATGTCTAAAAGAGAAAAGTGCTGATAGGCTATGTCTTACTCATACATACTCTCCTTGGAAACTTTTTAACAAGAATTGCACCCATAAGCATTAAAGGAATATTTAAGGAAAGTATTGATTTTAGAAAATTTGTTTTGGAAGAGCAAGTCTAAAGATTAATAATAGGGCCCAGAGAAAATCTAAGTTTCCCAACAGAAATGTCAGAAAAGATCTATTTATTCTCTGTTACTCACCATTTACAATTCCTCTATAGTAGAGTACTCTTTTAGATTAATATTCTTGATATATAAATAAACTTGTATAAATTAGTAAGAGAATGCTTAACTACCCAACAGAGGACATGAACAAGCAGTTTACAGAGAATAATACTTTATGTAGGCATGAATAATACTTTAAACATGAATAATATTTTATGTAGGCAATTATTAACTCAAAGCAAAACTAGGAAGTTGCATAAAAAATGCAATCTTAGTTCACATATTGGCTCAGCAACAAATCATATTTATATGGAAATAATAACCTACATGCTAAACCTAATATACCTGTAAGTATCTTCTTGAACAAGTTGGATTTGGAAGGTTCCAGCTGCCCAGTTTGCTGTCATCTCACTTTTTCAGCCCCATGAATAAACTCTCAGACAGTTTTTATAACTTTTCTAAGTACTTTTAGACTATTAATGAGTTGTCTCAATTTTTATGTTCAAATTATCCAAAATCCGATGTAGCTGATATCAGAATACCAAGGTCTTATCCCATTTATACTTCTCCTCTCTCGCAACATGGGTCTGACCCGGGCCTGAAGTTTGCAGTGGGCAAGAAGTATAGATAGGATTGCCAAAAAGTCCAGGACACCCAGCTAAATGTGAATTCCAGAGAGTAACAAATACTTTTAGCAGAATTATGGCCCAGATATTGCATAGGATGTACTTATGCTTAAAAAAATCATTTGTAGTTTTTCTAAAATTCAAATTTAACTGGGCATCCTATATTTTTATTTGCTAAATCTGGCAACCTGAGGTAGAGGACCAATATCACTTTATTCCATCTTGTTCACTGTGCTGCCTCTGGCTTCTCCAGGATTAGATACAGACACAGAAAGAGTAGAAATAAAGGGAAGGAAAGCTCTTGGCCTCCAGAGTTGTCATCTGATGTCCAAGGCTGACTCATGGGAGCTCTGTCAAAGGGAATGTGTCAGCTGTAATTTGCTTGACCTGGAAGATACCTCATTTGGCTGACCACTGACAGTTGTCGCCTCAGCACATGGCTTCTGGTTGTCTACTCTTTGTTGGGGTCATTTTTCACCCTTCCGAATGATGCTACAGGGTGGGGAAATTTTGAAAGTCACCTATACTGGCAACTAGCTCTCTTTCAGACTTCAGTCTGGCCCGCAGAAAACCACATCCTTGCCCCACCAATCCCCAGAAATGTTGGCCAACCTTGACTCCTTGTCTTGCTGCCAGGCAGGCTGCTCCAGCCAGCTTGCAGCCTTCAGAGTTTGTTGTTGTTGTTGTTGTTTTTAAGTGCGAGTCATTCACCAAGTTATGTGACTGTCCCCCAAAACTTTAGGCAAAGCCTAGTATTCTCGCTGAAGGTCCTCTCTCCCCACACTCAATTTAGGATGAGTGGTAGGATGCCTCCCATTCTGCATGGGGATGGGGTGGGAAACAACCGAAGTATGTAACCAACCATACAGTGAAGATGACAGGGGAGGAGGGGAGGGGAGAGAGAGAGAGAGAGAGAGTATGTGTGTGTGTGTAGGGGTAGAGTTTGTCATAAATCAAAGTCCTCATTTATCTCCACAGGAAGTCAGAAGAGAGTGTCTATAACTGATAAATCAAGAAGTACCAGTATAAGCACGTTACTTAGAAGTATGGAGAAAAATACTTGAAGATCCAAGTAATTGAAAATGCTTGCCTTTGGGGGACGAGACTGAGGGGGCTTGAAGAAGAGTCAAGACAAATACTGCTATTTTTCATTATAAAACTTTTAGTAATAATTTAAAAACAATTTATTGCTTTGATAATAAATATTTAAATGATCATTTTTTCCAAAACTACAAAAAAATGTAGGCATTAAGAAGTATGAGATATCTATATTAAACTAAAATGTTTTTGCACAGTTAAGGAAGCCATTAATAAAACAAAAAAAACACCCACTGAATGGGAGAAGATATTCACAAATAATACATCTGGTAAGAGGCTAATATCCAAAATATATAAAGAACTCACACAATTCAACATCAAAAAGAAACAAAAAATGCAATTAAAAAATAGGTAGACGACCTGAAGAGACATTTTTTCAAGGAAGACATACAAATGGCCAACAGACATGTGAAATAATGCTCAACATCACTAATCATCAGGGAACTACAATCAAAATCATGAGATACGACCTCACACCTGTCAGAATGGCCATCATCAATAAATCAACAAGTGTTGGTGAGGATGTGGAGAAAAAGGGAACTTGTGCATTGTTGGTGGGAATATAAATTGGTGCAGCCATTATGGAAAACACTGTGGATATTCCTCAAGAAATTAAAAATAGAACTGCTCTACAACCCAGCAATTCCACTTCTTGGTATTTATCCAAAGAAAGCAAAAACACTAAAAAATATATATGTTCTATATTCATTGCAGTATTATTTACAAAAGCCAAGAAAAGGAAGCAACCTAGGTGTCTATCAATAGATGAATGGATAAAAAAGATGTGGTACATATATACAATTGAATATTGCTCAGCAATAAAAAAGAATGAAATCTTGTCATTTGTGACAAAATGGATAGACCTAGAGGGTATTATGTTAAGTGAAATAAGTCAGACAAAGAAAGATAAATACCATATGATTTTACTTGTATGTGGAAAATAAAAACAAAATAAAACAGAAAAAATCAATAAACAAAATAGACAACAAATTGATGACTGCCAGAGGGAAGGGCAGTATGGAAAAGGGTAGGGGGAAAAATGAGGCAGATCAATGTACGAATGGTAACTAACACTTATTTAGTATTTGAAGAGTATCAGGCATAGTCTAAATTCTGGGAGTATGTTAACTCATTTATTCCATGTATATTTGTTTGCTAGGACTACCATAACAATGTACAACAAAATAGGTGACTTAGAATAACAGAAACTTATTGTCTCACACTTCTATAGGCTAGAAGTCAGAAATGAAGGTGTCAGCAGGGCCATGCTCCCCTTGAAACCTGTAGGGGAGGATTCTTTCTTGTCTCTTCCAAGTATTCCCTGGCTTGTAACAGCATATCTCCCGTATTCATATGGTTTCTCCCTATGTGCCTGTGTGTGTCTGTATCTGTGTTCAAATTTCCCCCTTTTTAAAAGAGCACCAGTCCTTTTGGATTAGGATCAATGCTAATGACCTCATTTTAAATTGATTTCCTCTGTAAATACCTTATTTCTAAATAAGGTCACATTTCAAGGTACCAGCAGTTAGGACTTCAACATATCTTTTAGGAGGTGGGATGATACAATTCAACCCATAACATCATGCAAGGACTCAGTGAGAGGTAAAGACCATTATTAGTGCCACATTGCAGATGAGGACACTGGATCACAGTGCAGTAAGGTGATTTGTTCAAGAATACATGACAACAGTGGTACTGGAACTTTAAGTCTGGCTCCCATATTTTGTGCTTTTAGCTGCTAGAGCACACATTCTCTCTACACTAAGTGCACAAAGCAAGATGAGAGCAGTATGTAGACTATGGTGTCATTTTTGTGAAAAAATAATTGGGAATTACTATTATATGCATGCTTGCATGGTCGTAGTCCATCTTTGGAGGAATGTCCAAGAAATTGACAGCAATGTGACCTGTGGAAGGGAGAATTTGAGGACAGAGAATTGTGCCTATCCTACTCATTCATGTATAGGTATAAGTATAGGTATATATACACACATATATAATATATATACATGAATTTATATATATGAGTGAATTATATATAAATAAATGTAAATATATACATATATAAACACTTTAAAGTATTCTGGTGTCGTTTGTTTACCATGTGCAGGAATTAATATAAAATATTTAAATTAAAAATGAAAGTTAGGGAAGCCGGGGTGGCTCAGTGGGTTGAGTACTCACTTTGCAGCACCGGGGACCCAGGATCAAATCCCGGCCCCAGCCCGTGCAGACCCATGTGCTGAACTGGGGAGTTTCCCCAGTTCAGTTCTCTCTCTGTCTCTGTATCTCTCTCTCTCTCTCTCTCTCTCTCTCTCTGTCAAAAACAATAAAACAACAACAACAACAACAACAACAAAAACCTTAAAAAAAAAAAAAGAAAGTTAGAGGAATGTCCTTTCACTAATATCATCTCCAAGACCACAGGGATGACATGAATAGTATTTTATGAATGTGTATAAGGAATGCATTTGGACTAAGTTGGTTCTCAGATCTCTTGAAGAAAGACCATTGTTTTAATGGATGTTTAGGTGGCTATAGAACTTTGAATAGTGTAATATTATGCAGCCATTAAATTTTACATTTATGTAGAATTTTTAATGATGTCAGGAAATAATCTTATAAAATATTAAGTGAACTTGTATGAATAGATATTCAGTTATCTTAAAATAATAATGCTGGGGATGCCTGGGTGGCTCAGCAGGTTGAGAGCTCATTTTACACCCCAGGGTCCAAGGATCGAATCCCAGCCCTGGCCCGTTTGGACCCAAGTGCTGAACTGGGGTGTACCCCAAGTTCGGTTCTCACTGAGGCAAGCCTCATATGTGGGAGGCCCCTGGCCCAGTTGCTGCCCTGCGTAGCCTCATGCCCACCTGTGGAATGAAACTACCCTGTTTCCCCGAAAATAAGACAGTGTCTTATACCCTGTTTCCCCAAAAATAAGACAGTGTCTTACCCTGTTTCCCCAAAAATAAGACACTGCCTTATATTAATTTTTGCTCCCAAAGATGCGCTAGGTCTTATTTTCGGGGGGATGCCTTATACGTATTTCAGCGAGAGGCAAAACTATAAGTAGGTCTTATTTTCGGGGGATGTCTTACTTTCGGGGAAACACAGTATATAGAAAAACCAATGACGTGTAACTATGGAGACGGCTCTGGGCCCTCCCCCTTCTCTCTCTCTCTGTCTCCTTCTTTCTCTTTCTCTCTGTCAAAAACAATAAAAATAAATGTATAAAAAATAAGGAATCTGTAAGTACATTCCTTTTAAAACAAACAAACAAACAAAAAACAACAACAACAAATGTTAAGTAGAAACAGCTAGAAGAAATAGACCTGAATATTAACCATGGTTATTATGGGTGAGGGTGAAAAAATTATGGATGATATTTATTTTCTGCTTTGTACTCTTTTTCTTGTTTCATTGAAGTCTGAAGATAGAATTTAAAACATTTCTTAAAATGCTGTAAGTGTTTCTGGTGAGCGGGAGCCATTTCCACATCGGCCGACACCAACCGGCCTGAAGAGATACAATGACAAGATGAGCGTGGGCACCTCGGAGAATTGTCTCCTTCAGAAGTCAGCCGGGGAATTCATTTTCCCATGTAGGCACGTCTGCTCTTAAACTACCACTTTCCTTATTTGATTCCTCAACAAGATGTTTTTTTAAAGAAGAACCAGTGGGGTGAGGGTATTCTGCAAGGTATCAGCTGTTATACCTGGAACTCTATTTGGATCTTTTTTTCTTCTGGCTGCACGGATAACTTTGTCCTGCAGGCCCAGCATCAGCTGACGAATGGTGGGGCTGTCCCTTAAGACTACTCATGCTGCGTACTGCACAACTCAAGGGTGTCATTCAGGTAAACTGGTGTGAATTGCATCTCCTAGTGAGGCCCATGGGAGCCACCCTCAGCATAAAACTCACCTGGCTTTCTGGATGGATTAAGTCTTCTCTCATTAGCCCATCACATGTCACTATTCTGCTAAAATAACATAACCAGTGACAGCTCTGAGCTCAGCTTCACCACATAGGGTAGGCGTTTTCATGGTGGGCTTCTGTGATACTAGCTGGCACGTGGCTCAGACATCATTAAACCATACGCAGGCCTGAACTTGGCCAATTCTCTAGAGAGCTGGGCATCAGGCCCGCAGGTCTGAATCACTGGCCAGCAGCACGTCTTGGCTTGCATTCTAGAAAGAATTTTTATGGCATTCTCAAGGATGGCGACATTGAACATCAGACTCAAGTAAAAACTGCTGTGAAGTAAGACAAGAGTCCTTCAGGGATTAGAAACACTCTGAGCGCAAGTCCTTCCTCCTATCAGCTGGAAGACAACTCTCAGCCCATCATTCTAATAACCAGAAAGATTTACTAACACTGTGAACTCTACAAAGGGCTGCTAATGCCCAGGTCATAGAGTGGAGCGGAAAAAAGAAATTACAGAAAAGCATTGTAGGCTTGATCCCACTTATGTTATACTACTCATAAATCAATATGATGCTAAATGTATAAAGAGATGTTTGGAGGACGTTCACTTAAATACCATAGTTATCTCTGGAGGGTAGAATTTAGTGCTTTTTTTTTTTTTTACATTTTTATTCTTATTCTCAGCCTTTAGAGAACTTTTTTAAATGATTGGCATGCATTATTTTTATAGACTAAAGACAGAAAAATTGTTTTTCCAAAGAGCAATTACACACATCGTGTTTGGTATGTGTATAACTTTCAGCAAGTTAGCTAACTTCTCTGTACCTGTTTCCTACATTATAAAATGCAGATATAATAGTTCTTATTCCATGAGACTGTAAGGATGAAATGTGTTAATATATGTAAAGTAGGGGAAGCCGGATGGCTCAGCAGGTTAAGTGCTCGCTTTGCAGCCCGGGGACCGAGGATCAAACCCTGGCCCCGGCCCATGCAGACCCATGTGCTGAACTGGGGTGTGCTTCCCATGTGAGATGCCCCCAGTTCGGTTCTCGCCCCCCAGTTCAGCCCCTGGCTTGAGGGGGCATGCCTCCCATGCTAGAGGCCCCCAGCCCAGTTCCCACCCTGTGTGGCTCCCACCCACTTGTGAAGTTCAACTATGGAGACTGCTCTGGGCCCTCCCCCTTCTCTCTGTCTCTCTCTGTCTCTGTCTCTCTCTGTCTCTGTCAAAAAAATAATAAAATAAATCTTAAAAAAAAATATATATATATATATATATATATGTAAAGTACTTAGAACAGTGCTCAAGACATTGAAATTGACAATGGAATTGTTATTTTGGATGTGGTGGTGGTTGGTGTTAGTTATTTTATAACCCCATATTACTCAATGACATTGGTGGGACAGGAATTACTCAGATCCCAAAAAGCCAAATTATTTTTGCAAGTATGTGAAATAATGATAGCTAAAAAGAAAGACATAACTGTTTTGACATACTAAATGTCAGGGGGCAAAATGCTTCAGTGAGGCAACTTTCAAGGAGATAAGTTTCTGAGAAAAATGTGGTGATTTTTAGATTAATGAAGTTCAAAGAAATGTATGAAGGTCATCATGAGATAAGAACTTCGGTATGAAATGCCCTTAGAACACAGACTCAGAAAGTAAGAATCTGGGAGGGGTGGGGTCAGCAGTGGGCTTCTGTTTGCAGTGGGGGTCTCTCTCTGGCGCGCATCTCTTGTGAAAGGCCTGGAAAACAAAGGGTTTGCACATGCACAGTTCAGGGCATCAGGCTTTCCCCGTGGGTGAGCCCATGGAGCCGAACCCTGAAATACTTGCTCTGAAATTCTCCTAATTCAATTCCTGGCTCAGATGCCTGTGGCTCCTGCCTTCTGATGGTAAAGGGCACCTAGACATGAATTCCTGGTCCAGGTTCTTTTATCTGATGACAAATGATAGATGTTGTGGCAGCACAGGTATGTTATCATCGAAGCTGATTTGAACCAGGCACTCAGGTGAAGAATTCACTGAGCGTCCTTATCATCACCAGTGATAAGCTCCTGAGCAAAGCCGCCTGCTCATTAAGGATGTACAACAACAATGATCCATTACCATTCCACTTGGAAAAACTGTGCTTAAAATTACACAGTAAATGTAAGCACTTTTCACTAGCAATTTCATGGCTGAAAAGAGGAGTTATTGTCAGCAGCACAAATGGATAATGTTTCTGAACCCAGCCACAGACAGCATTTGTACTTCTTTCTGGCAGATGAATTGCTTTGTCACTCAATATCACCACCCCATGATAAAAGTAAGATATCAAAACCACTGGCAGAAAAGAGACAATACAGATTCTTCAAAAGGGGGAATAAAAAACTATTTTCATATACATATATGAGTTCTTATAAGGTAAAGACTAAATATAAATATTTTAAAGTAACATAAGTTTAGTGACTTGCACATGCATGCTCAATGTTATGTTATTTTGTTTATTTACACCATCTAAGGGGCAAAGTGATTTTTGTTGTTGTTGTTGTTTTTAATTGAACTGGGGGCCTCACCGCATTCGGGAAGCACACCTCAGTTCAGCATGTGGGTCCGCCTGGGCCAGAGCCGGGATTCGATCCTTGGTCTTCAGGGCTTCAAAGCGAGCGCTTAACCCGCTGAGCCATCCCAGCTTTCCCAAAGTGATTATTTAAAACATGATTTGGAACCTGATCTAATTCAGACCATGAAAAAAAGCCCCAAACCTCCATGCCCTTAGCAGTACAGAAATTATTTTGACCTTCAAGCATTTTTTGGAATAGTTATACCAATGCTCACCTGGGTCAATTAAAAAAAAAAAAATCTTTATTGATTTGAGCCACCAAGCTTCTTGGGATGGTTTCTAAGATAAATAAGTTAACAAATTTTTTTTTTTTTTTCAGGGAGAACACAGCTTTATTATGCCGGCGGCCCAGCAGGATAATTCCCAAAGACTGAGCCCTAGTTAACAAATATTTGCTTGTCAGTATTTGTAAGCTACTGAGCTGAATCTCAAGAGCTTGGAATAAGGTGGTCTTCTGAGAGCTAAACTATAAAATCAAATGGCCGGTTTTTTTCCTGCAAAGGTTGGTTACTGGTACATTTTTCATTTTTTAGTTTTTAGTTTTAAATAGGAGGGAAAAAAACACCTGGGACATACCATATATTACATATCACAGATCATATACTATGTACCACATAATTAAAATCTTATAGAGTAGAAATTTGTGACAATACTTTAAGGTCCATTCGGATAAGGTTTTTAAAAAAAGAGAGAGAGAGAAACCATTATGTGTTGCAGTAGAAACAGTCAAAAATTTCCTTGAAGAGAGAGAATGCTACCCAGGTAGGGCTTGGCTACCCTAGCAAAAGCCTGGAGGGAAATATTGGCAGGACGCAGCCAAGGAGCACTACCTAGGGGAGCAGAAATCTTAGTCAATAACTTTTTTAAAAGATTTATTTTATTGTTTGAGAGGTGAGAGAAAGAGAGAGAGAGAGAAGCAGGGAGGGCCCACAGCAGTCTCCATAGTTGTACATCATTCGTTGTGACATGATTTCGTGCCACACAGGAGGATGTGGGGCCTCCTGGGGTGGGATCTGACCTGGGGGTCTCCCGCATGGAAGGAGAGAATCTTTGCTAGTGAGCCATCCTGGAGGCTACCAGTTGTGCCACAGTTCAGCATATGGGTTTGCAAGGGCCGGGGCTGGGAATTGAATCTCAGACCTCACGATTGTGAAACAAGCATTCACCTGTGGAGCTATCCCGGCATTCCTTAGTTAACTTTTGAATCTTGACTATTTTTTTGCCTGGAAAGGCCATTCCCCATGTGGGGAAATAAGCAGGAGAGTGTTACCAAGAGGCCATATGTGTTCAGATTCCTAGACAAGAACCTCGCTCGAGTGAGCTGGATGTATCACGCTCTGTGTGCGTGATACCATTAAACATTCAATTAATCCCACTCCTCCTGTTCTCATTCTGTGTTTATAAGCGATCTCTTGATTACGCTGGCTTCTCATGTCAGTGTCCCTATAGTGGTATTTGTTATGGAGAATATGAACATCACGTATTCCCATCATAACAATTACCTTTGATGTTGTAAATGAATTTAATTGTTATTTGGTTTACGATTTGGCTTTTCATACAACTTGATTGCAGGGAGAAAATGGGCTTCCCATGCCCTCTGAGTATGTCAGTCTACAATCTCTATAATGTTTTGATTTTGTAGCTTAAGTCTCAGGGGGCACCCTTATTTTCTGTTTTTTAAAAAACACCTTCTTTGTAGCTTCCAAGCATTAAAGAAAGCACATAAGGAACATACTGCTCAGTAAATTAATGCACTGGTGTTTTGGTTTTATGTCTAATCTCATATGCCTGGTTAAGGCAGGTGTAATTGACAAAATTAGGTTTTTAATCCCAGAAGACCAAGTACTACCCAGAAGACCATGAAAAATTGTCAAAGGTAACAGGTGTCACCTGAGGCCAGCTGAGAACTAGTCTGATTGCCTCCTCTGGAAAAGCCCACCTTGTTCCCAGGTGGACAGAACGTACCCCTCATCCTTTTCTCTTATACATAAATATCAGACCATAAAGAAGCTTATAGCAGGCGTTAGTGGTATAGTGGTGAGCATAGCTGCTTTCCCTAATGAAGCGTATTGTTTTTTATGGGATTATCTGAGACAAACTATTAAAAAATTGAGGAGTATCTACTCAAAACAGTGAATTGGCTCTTGAATAATTAACTCGAAGCTGTTCTTTTTGGCAATAATGAGCCATTAGGACCAAATGCCTGTTAAGTCTACTCTTAGATCATGATAACAAACCCACATGTGTAGGCCACATAGATGAGAATGTCTGCTTTTCTATTCTACATAACAAGAAATTATGCACCCAACCTACTGAAACACAGTAAAAATATTATTATGCTCTATGTCTAAAGGAGGAGAGGTAAAAGAAAAATAGTTTTATACCATTAGAGATTATTAACTGATGTGTCAAGAGACCTTTCCTACTCTGATACTCAATTGAGGTAGTTTATGGTATAGGTTCTTATGAGCACCACTGGTCAGGGGTCACTCAACTTAGCCTGAACCCAGTTTAGGTCCATAGAGTCATACACCAAGGAAAAGCCTATAAGAACTACCATTTAATTGTTATGGACAGAATTCTCTTCAAGGTAGCAAAGAATCTAACAGTGGTTCATAGTGGAATACGGTAGTTAACCTAAGAACTCTGTCAAATACTGGTTTGAAAAATTCTGGCCAGCTTTTGCATGAAACATCTAATAAACTGGTAGATTCATAATCAGGCAAAGAGCAGTTTTTCATTTTTTTTTAAATCAAACTTTTTGTTCTGAGACAGCTGTAGATTAATACTATACAATTGAAATAAATAATATGGAAATATTTTGTGTCCCTTTACCGGGTTTTCCCCAATGGTAACATATATGAAACTATAGTGCATCATCATCTGGATATTGACATTGATACTGTCAAGATACAAAACATTTCCATTACCACAGGGATTATCATGAAGGCCTGTCATAGCCACATCTGTTTCCCTCCCACTGCCATTGCTCCCTAACCCTTGGCACCACTAATCTATTCTCCATTTCTATACTTTAGTCATTTCAAGAGTATCATGTAAATGACTTATTTCATCTAAACGTGAAGAGAAAGACCGAAATAAGGCTTTCTATATTTACATTCTTGTAAACATTGAACTGGTTTTCAGTTTAGAAAAATATGAAAAACTATTTAGAAACAAATGGTCAGCAATTTCTGTGAACACCAAACTTCTCAAAATGAAACTTACTTATGAAAGAAAATAAATGACTAAGAAACAAAAAACAAACAAAAAGAATGTTATGTAAATGGAATAATATAGTACATAATCTTTGGGGACTGACTTTTTCACTCAACATAATCCTCTGGAGATTCATCTAAGTTGTTGTATCCATCACTAGTCTGTTCCTTTTTATCACCTGAGTAGTATTCTGTGATGTGAACATACTACACTTTGTTTTACCATTTATCTGTTGAAGGACAAATGGGCTTTTTCCAATTTGGGGCTATGACAAATCAAGGTGCTATAGATATTTGTGTACAGGTTTTTGTGTGAATGTAAGTTTTCATTTCTCTGGGGTAAATGTCCAGGAGTGCAATTGCTGGGTCATATGGTACTTGCATGTTTAGTTTTTTTAAGAAACTGCCAAACTGTTCTCTAGAGTGGCTACACCATTTTGCATTCCCACCAGCAATAAGTGAGTTACTCAGTTTTTTCACATTCTTACCAGCATTTCATATAGTCACTATTTTTTATTAGACATTTTGATAAGTTTTAGTGATAGCTCCTTGTAGTTTTAATTTGCCTTTCCCTAATGAACAATCCTGTCTCTTTGTATCTTTAGCCCATTTAGTTTTTCCTACTGTTGAATTTTGAGAGTTCTTCATATATTGTAGATACTAGTCCCTTGTCAAATGTGATTTACAAATATATTCCTTAGTCTATAGCTTTTCTTTTCATCTTAACAGGATATTTCACAAAGCAAAATTCTTAATTTTGATAAAATCTAATTTATTAATTTTTCCTTTATGAATTGTGCTTTTGTTGGCAAGACTAACTACTCTTGTCTAGTTTTATATTCTGAAGAGTTTCTTATGTTTTTATTCTAAAGTTTTATAGCTTTACATTTAAGTTTGTGATCCCTTTTGAGTCATTTTTGTATAAAATGTAATAATTATGTAGAAGCTTTGTTTGGGGTTTTTTTGACCTTTGATATCCAGTCATTCCAACACCATTGTTAAAAATCTGTCTTCCATTGAATTCCTTTTCCATCTTTGCCAAAATCAGTTGGGCATATTTTTCTGTTTCTATTTGTCAGTTCTTTAATCTGTTCTATTGATATAAGTGTATTCCTCCACAATACCACACAGTTTTGAATAATGTTGTTATATAGTAAGTCTTAAAATTGGTTAGACTGATTTTTTCCACTTTATTCTTCTGTTTCAAAATTGCTTTTGCTATTTTAGGTCCTGTGCTTTTCCATATAAATTTTAGAATAATTTACTTATATCTACAAAATCTTTCTGGGATTTTTATAGGAATTGCATTAAAACTGTCTATCAATTTGCTGAAAATTGACATCTTTACTAAGTGGAGTCTTCCAATCCATGAACACTGTAAGTCTCCTTTTTACTAGATATTCTTTGATTTTTCTCATTAACATTTTGTAGTTTTCAGTATTCAAGTCTTATATGTATTGTGTTAGAGTTACACCTAAGAATTTCATTTTGTGAGTGATTTTAAATTATATTATACTTATTTAATTTTTCCCAACTAGTGTTTTTAAATTTTATTTATTTTCTTTAAAAAAAAATTTTTATTTTTAAATATAGTTGATATACAACAGACAATATTATGTTAGTTTCAGGTGTACAGCATAGTGATTCATCATTTATATACCTTACAAATAATCACCACAATAAGTCTGGTGACCATCTGATCCATACATATTGATTCTATTTCCTGTGCTATACATTACATCTCATGACTTAGTTTATAACTGGAAGTTTATACTTCTTAATCCTTTTCCTGATGGTATTGTTTTTTTAAATTTTAGTACTTATAAGTTCATTGCTAATATATAAAAATATAAGGGATGCCAAGATGGCTCAGTGGGTTAAATGCTTGTCTTGCAACTCCGGGGTCTGAGGATCGATCCTGGCCCCAGCCTATGTGGACCTATATGCTGAACTGGGGTGTGGCCCCCAGTTCAGTTCTCACCAGGGTGAGACTCCCATGTAGGAAGCCCCCAGTTTGGCCCTTAGCTTGCAGGGGCGTGCCTTCCATGCTGGAGGCCACTGGCCTGGTTCTCACCCTATGTAGCCCTCACCCACCTGTGTGGAATAAAACTATGTCATGATGATGTACAACTATGGAGACTGCTCTAGGTTTGCCCCCTTCTCTCTGTCTCTCTCTGTCTCTCTCTCTGTCTCTGTCTTCCTGTCAAAAACAATAAAATAAATCTTTAAAAAATCATACTTTAAAAATACAGTTGATTTTTATGTGTTTATTTTGCAGCCAGCAACCTTGATGAACTCATTATTTCTAGGAGTTTTAAGTGATGTTTTGGGGATAGGTTCCTTGGCATTTTCATTATAGATAATCATAGCATCTGAAAATAGGGATGATTTATTTCTTCCTTTTCAATCTATATGCCTTTTATTCTTTTCTTTTATTTTCTTTTCCTTTATTTTCTTGCCTTATTGCACTGGCTATAACTTCCAGCATTATGCTGAATAGGAGTGGTAAAAGAAAACATCATTGCCTTGTTCACTATCTGAGGGGAAAAGCATTCAGTCTTTCATATTAGGTATAATGTTAGCTGTAGGTATTTTCTTGATGATTTTATCTGTTTGATAAAGTTCCCCTCTATTCCTATTTCTTTCTGAGAGCTTTTCCCAAGAATGAGTGTTTAACTCTGTCAAATGCTTTTTCTTTTTTTGTGCTTAAAGATTTATTTTACTGTTTTTGATAGAGGGGGCAGGGGGCGGGCAGAGCAGTCTCCATAACTCTATGTCATCAGTTTTGACATGGTTTTGTTCCACATAGGTGGGTGTGGGGCTGCATAGGACGGGAACTAGGCTAAGGGCCTCCACATGGGAGGCGTAGCCCCTCCAGCCAAGGGCCAAGCCAGGAGGGGAGAACCAAACTGGGAGCCTCCCACATTGGGAAGCACACCCCAGTTCAGCATATGGGTCCACATGGGCTGGAGCCAGGATTTGATCCTCAGTCCCCAGGGCTGCAAAGCAAGCACTTAACCTGCTGAGCCATCCAGCTTCCTGCTTTCTCTGCATGGACTGATATGATCATGTGCTTTTTCTTTTTTAGCCCGTTAATATGGTGAATTACACTGATACATATATATATATATATATATATATATATATGTAGCTGGATTCTTTTTGCTAATATTTTGTTAAGAACTTTTGTGTCTATATTCATGAAGAATGCTGAACTGTAATTTTCTCTTTTTCTTATAGTCTTTGTCTAGTTTTATGTAGTTATATAAATAGGCCAATTATGGCCTCTTTGTATTGGCCCTGGGTTGTTTATTTCTTCACTACAGGCTGAGACCCATTACCTCAAAAGCTCACCAGCACCAAACTCAATTATTTATTTTTTATAAATCACGTGCCACTCTTGTCTTTTTTAAATTACTTATTTTTTCAATTACATTTAATATTATTTTATATTAGTTTCCTATATATAGCATAGTAGTTAGACATTTATGTAATCCCCTGATTATTCTAGTAGCCAGCAGTCACTATACATAGTTGTTGCAATATTATTGACTATATTCTTCATAATGTACTTTATATCCCTGTAACTATTTTGTAACTGCCAATTTGTCTTTCCTAATCTCTTCACCTTTTTCACCCAGCCCCCAAAACCCCCACCCCTCTGGCAACCATCAGTTTGTTCTCTGTATCTATGAGTCTCTTTCTGGTTTGTTCATTTATTTTTTTCCTTAGATTCCACATTTAAGTGAGATCATATTGTATTTATCTTTCTCAGTCTGACTTTATTTCACTTAGCATAATACCTTCTAAGGCCATCCATGTTGTCACAAGGGGTAAAATTTTGTTCTTTTTTTAATGGTAGATTAATGTTCTATTGTATATATGTACCACATATTCTTTATTCAATCATCTTTTGATAGGCACGTGGGTTGCTTTCATATCTTGGCTATTGTGGAAAGTGCTGCAATGAACATAAGGGTGCATGTCTCTTTTCAAATTAGTGTTTTGGATTTCTTCAGATAAGTATGGAGGACTGAAATTGCTGGGTCATAAGGTAGTTCTACTTTTAATTTTTTGAGGAACATCTAAACCACTTTTCATAGCCCATTCATCAATTTAATCCCACCAACAGCGTATGAGGGTTCCCTTTTCTCTGCACCCTGGCCAACACTTGCTTGTTGATTTATTGATGACACCCATTCTGACATTCTTATTTCTTTTTGCTGTTCCAATTGGGTGTTTTCTGCTACCTTATCTTCCAAATTGTTGATTGATCCTCTGCTTCATCTAGTCTATTGGTGATTCCTTCTAGTGCCTTCTTAATTTCTGACACTTTAAAATTGTTTATGTCCTTTTTCATGCTTACTATCCCTTTGTTGAAGTACTTACGGGGTTCATCTATTCTTTCCCTAAGTTTATTGAGCATCCTTATAACCAGCATTTTGAACTCTGGTCTGATAGGTTGCTTGTCTTCATTTTGTTTAGATCCTTTTCTGGAGTTTTCTCCTCTTCTTTCATTTGGAACATATTGCTTTTTCTCCTCATTTTGGCTGCCTCTCTGTGTTGGTTTCTATGTATTAAGTAAATCTGCTACATCTCCTTGTCTTGGCCAGGTGGCCTTATGTAGTAGGTGCCCTGTGGGGCCCAGTGGTGGAGTCTCCCTAGTAACCTGTGCATGGAGTCACCAGTATGGGACAAGTGTTGTTCACTGGGTTAATATAGATTCTGGTTTGGTGCCAGTGCTGACCCTAGAGCTATTCAGCAAAAGCCTCAGAGCACATCAAGGCTAGTCACCCCTGTCTGGGGCCTACAGGTCCTGCATAGTAATTCCCAAAAAAGTGCAGTGCAAGCAGGGCTGTCTGCTGGCTGAGTAAGTGTCTCAGGTGTTGGGTGAGTTGAGTGGGGTTGGGTCCCAGGGAGACACCAGTGTGTAGCATGCAGAGCTCACTAGACCAATTCAGATTTAGATTAGGCCACGTGGGAGAGGACTCAACACAGGAAAGATGGCACCTGTCTGCTGGTTGCACAGGAGGAGGACCCCACACAGGAAAAATGGCCCCTGAGTCACTGTCCCTGAGTTAGAGCCCAAAGTGAGTGCCTGCCAGCAAGTGAGTCTGTGCATGGCCCCTTTAAGAGGATATCTGGATTTCCAGCAGCCTTTCCTGTCACCTAGACAGTTGAAATCCCCACAGTTTTTCACAGTCAGATGTAGGGGCTCCTCTTCTCAGCGCTGGTATTCTGGGCCAGGCAGTTTCTCTGGGGTCCCTAGCTTCTCCAGCGGAACATCTGCATCTGAACGACATTTTCCTCCTTACTCTCAAATGCCACATGCAGTTAGTGGGGCTGCCCCATTTCACGTCTCTGCCCCTCCTCCAAACTAAGAAATTTTATACATCCAACATCCAATTATTTTAACAATACCCAATAAGCCAATGCTTAGCTGTTCTAAGGCCTACCTGCTTTGCATGTCCCATGAAAGCTCATCTAGCACGAGCTGGTCATTGATAAGACAGAGCTTTGTGATTAAAAGACCCCAAGCTGCTGTTGCCCTTAAGAGTTTTCTGACCCAGACTCCACACCATGCTGCTGAGTGACATTACCCAGACACATATGCCCCCACTCTGAGAGTTCTGTTGTCCTCCTTCCCTTCTGGATAGTGGCCCTCTTGCCATAAGCCTCTGGAGGTCTCATTACATGTGAGGACTTCCCTCACATACAATTGTGTTCAAGCACAGTGCAATAAAGCTTGTATGTTCGTTCCTTTGTGGTTTTATCTTTTTCCTTGATCACCACCTCTCCCCCCCCCCCCCCCCCCCCCCCCCCCCCCCCCCCCCCAATCAGGGCAATACTAGCTTTATAAAGTTAATTGAGAAGGATTCTACTTTCTGGAAGAGATCATGTAGAATTGATCTTAAGTTTTTCTTAAGTATTAATATTTTGGTAAAATTTTCTAGTGAAACTCTTATCAGAGTCTGGATTTCTTTTGGGGATCTTTTATTATAATCAAAATTTTTACTTTCCTTAATCATTGTAAGGTTATTCAAATGATCTATTTCATATTAGGTTTAGTAAAGTTGTTTTTGTTTTTTCAAAAATTCAATACTTTTTCATTGTTGTCCTTTATCTCCTCTCCTCGCAGGAATCCAATGATATAAAAGCTGCATTACCGTGAGTGGGGGGCAGAGAGGGGAGAAAGGATTATAAGGCCAACCTTTCCACGTGGTCTCTCTCCACTGGGTCCAAAAGGGGGAGCTTGTTACCTCCTATTGGGGATAAAATTCTCAGCCCCCTATTCTGCCCTCTCTCACATCATCCTGGCAGTGGGTTTTATATTCACAATTTACATCACAGCCTCATGAGAATGGACATCTAGACCCCCCACCCCCCAAATCTAGCATTAGTTGGGGGGTGGGTAGGTACCATTTTTTCTATGGTGTTTGTCTACAATAGAGCAGTTTTTCAACTAAAAGTTTTCTGTTCTTGCCAGGCTGCCCCTGTTTTGGTTCTTTGGCTAGAGAAAGCAGGCTTCTGTTGGGGCTGTCTTTTTCCCCTTAGCTTGTTGGTATTTCTGGGTTGTTGGCTTCTTTATCTCCAAGTTTCAGATAGATGAGGCAAACAAAAAGCCCAGGGGACTCACCGCTCTGCTTTTCCTCAGGCCTTGCTATCCCTAGCTGGTCTGCCTTCTTCTCTTCACCTCTCAGAGTCTCAATATGTTCTTTTTTTAAAAAAAAAAAGATTTATTTTTATTGGGTTTTTTTTTGACAGACAGACAGAGAGAGACAGAGAGAAGGGTGAGGGCCCAGAGCAGTCTCCATAGTTGACATTAGTTTTCTATATAGTTTCACTCCACAGGTGGGCGCAGGGCTGCGCAGGGCAGGAGCTGGGCCGTAAGCCTCCCACATAGGCCCCCGCAAGAACTGAACTGGGGGCACACTCCAGTTCAGCATGTGGGTCTGCGTGGGCTGGGGCTGGGATTCAATCCTCGGGCTCTGGGGCTTCAAAGTGAGCATTTAACCCACTGTGCCATCCCAGCTTCCCCTCAACATGTTCATTTTATATACAGTAGATTCTCAGTTAACCAACATCCATGGGGATTGGTAGGTGCTGGATAAATGTAAGTAGACTCTTCAGTTAACTAGAACTCAAGCAACTGGCACTCTCAAGCAACTGGCAAAATCTCTGGCATCCGGCACAAAAATTTTACCAGTTGCTCAAGAGTGCTGGCTGCTTGAGTTCCAGTTAACAGAGAGTATACTGAGCTTTTGTTTTTGTCATTAGTGAGAAGAACAAGGAAAAGTATCTCTATTCTCTCTTCCCTGAAATTTAAGTCCCTAGTTGGCCATTTTGAAAAATGGGCAAAACCCACATTCTGGGTCAAATCAGAGAGGAATGAACCCATGGGATTCATGAGGGTGACCATGTGGATAATCATGTGAGGCACCTGTGCTGAGTGGTCCTCCAAGTAACTTTGGGGACTAGGAATCTCCTCCAGGTATTTATTCAGCATGATGTTTTTTATCAACTATGTAACCTGGCACAATTACCAAGTCACAGTCAGAGAAAGATCTGAGCAGTTCACTTAGTTTTGTGAATCAGTGACAGTCACCCACGTCTCAAGTGGGAGCTTTGCTTCCAAGATCTGTCATCATGTTTATGTCATTTCTATCTGACCCCAGAGTCTACCCTCATCACTGTCCTTGACAGCCAGATTCACATCATCTTCCAGTATTTATAATTCTTAATTTATTTTAGGGAAGGAGAAATTTATTTATTTATTATTTTAAGTGTAATTCTTTTGTTTTTAATTTTTTCAAAGATTTATTTTATTGTTTTTTGAGAGGTGAGAGAGAGAGAAAGAGAAGAGAAGGCCTAGGGTAGTCTCCATAGTTGTACATCATTAGTTGTGACATGGTTTCATTCCACACAGGTGGATATGGGGCCACACGGGATGGGAACCAAATTGGTGCCTTTTCAAATGAGAGGAGAGAACCTTCACTGTGCCATCCTGGCAGTTACCAGTTGTGCTGCAAATCAGCATTTGGGTTTGCATGGCTGGGGCCAGGATTCAACCCCTGGACCTTGTAGTTGCAAGGCAAGACCTCAACTGGCTGAGCTATCCTCGCATCCCCAGTAATGAGAAATTTATAAACAGCCTCAAATCCAGTGCTATTTTAATTGCATGTCTGTCCTCAGTCTTTGTCAGTGCAGGTAGTTGGAGAGTGTTACCAGGTTTACCAGGACACTCTGCAAGTAGAATTGATTTTTGGTTATTGATGATTCATTGGTAAGTGGTAAGCAAAGAAATTTCATCCTAAGGGAAGTTTTAAATAGATGTCAGCCAGTAATAGGTCACCAATTACATTAGAAGGTCTTGGGTCTAACCACCCCATTTCGATCTCATGTACACCCAGGCTCTGCATTAGAAAGAGAAAGAAGGAAGCCGGGATGGCTCAGTGGGTTAAATGCTCACTTTGCAGCACCGGGGACCAAGGATCGAATCCCGGCCCCGGCCCGTGTGGAACCATATGCTGAACTGGGAGCTCCCCTAGTTCAGTTCTCTCTCTCTCTGTATCTCTCTCTCTCTCTGTGAAAAAACAATTAAAAAAAAAATAAATAAATATTTTTTTTAAAAAAAGGGAAAGAGAAAGAATAGGTGCCTTCCTGCCTGATACAGAATATTCATTCAAAAGATAAGAACTTTATCAGGATTAGACTCAGCTACAAGTGACAGAAAAATCACAGTGGCAGTGGCCTATACAAGATAGTAATGTGTTTCACTCTCTCATGAACGTCTGGAAGGGCAGTCCAGAAATGGTATGTGTGCTGAGCACTGACTCCCACCCCTTTCTTCTTCTTGCTTTTCCATTCTCAACATATGGCTTTCACATCGTGGTTCGAAGAGAAGTAGGACACACTCTTTCCCCGTAGTGAGACTTCCTTGAGATTATGACTACCCCTTCCCTCTGACCTGATTGCAGGCTACGGTTAGTTGGCAAGAAGTCTGGGTAAGGTGGTGTTTATTCTGAGTGGCCAAGTACCCACATAACTATTTGTTTTATTACTGAGAAACAAAAGAGATAATAAATATTGGGGGCAAATAAAAACTTCTGCCATTGGGACTAAGAATAAAAATCTATAACGCTAGTTATGGGTGTCCATCCCAACTCCTAATTTACCCTCATATGCTGTCATTCCTAAGCATTTGAGGATTTTTCCGTGTGATGACTGCATTGTCTTTAAGAGTAAGGTTCCTAAGAAAGCAGCCATCCTCCTCTCCAGCATCAACAAATGAGTGTGTTCTGACTCACCAGCAGCTTAATGTTCAGATTCCAAGAATGATTAATTCTGCCATGGAGTCTGTGGAATAATACAGAAAACATTATGGCAAAGAGATCACAAGACCAAGCAAATGGCATGCCCTTGGCAGGGAAAATATAAATGTTAAAAACAAATCACATCCAGTTTGCCGGAGAGCCAGATCACAACTGTAGGAAGCATTAGTCTCGCTGAAGCTAGCAGAGATGCTAGTGACCGATCCAACCTTCTCTTAATTTCCCCCCGAAATAAGCAGAAATAAATCCATGAATATTAGGAGATTCATTCTAAGGTCTGGCTTGACTGTAAGCATATAAAAGCCCACCTACACAGCCAATGTTAAACGTTTATAATTTTAGGTTACCCACTTGCCATGATACCCTAGAACTCAGACCCAAGTAACTGTGTCTGAAATTTACCAAAAGCATCTGCTGACATTGCACTACTTGAAAATAAAAATTTTACTTGTTTACAACCTCTCACTTCTCCAGAGCTCAGCAATCTGCAGCCTCTGGGGAACATAGCTAAGAAACCCCTGTCTATGAGAAAATAAAATAGATGATATAAGAACTCGTGTATTCATTTCCCCAAGGAAATCAAGCCTATCTATTGGGTCCTCACTCATAGCCCCTGTAGTCTCAGTCTAGCACTACACACAGTTCTAATAAGCATGTTACCTGACTTCCAACTTCCAAGCATATTGAAACTGTAGACGCAGGAAGAGGGCTTCAGAAGCTGGCACATGCACAACAGGAAGTGATGATTGCCAACCTGCCAGCAAGAGCAGAGACAGGAATCTATAAAAACTAGGAAATCCAATAAAGCTGGTTTCCACAGATGTGTAATGGGAGGACAAAGAGCCATGTACCTTAACAAGCACTGGTTAAAGTTCCATGTCTTCACTCAACAAACATTTATGGACTATTTACTCTGTTATCCTTGCATCAGGACACAGGAAGGATGCAGGACACGGGATTCTGGCCAACAGAACATAGACAAAAGTGCTATGTGCTGGTTTCAGGTATGGTTTTTCAAACTTCTTATAAAATACTTCAAACTCTCTCATTTGTTAAGAAATGCAGAGGATTTAGCGGTGGATTCTGAGGCCCTATAAGATATTGGAGCACTAGAGAGAAGTGGCCTGGTTCCGGAATAACTACATGGCATAGAGCACTTCTACTGACCCACATCAGACTCCAATATCAGCTAGAAATATTTTGTTGGGTCAAGCCACTGAGTTGTTTTTGTTTTCCTTTTTAAGATTTATTTTATTGTTTTTGAGAGAAGGTGAGAGAGAGAGAGAGAAGTGAGGAGGGCCCAGAGCAGTCTCCAGAGTTGTACATCATTAGTTGTGATGGTTTCATTCCACACAGGTGGATGTGGGGCCACACAGGGTGGGAAGTAAACTGGGGGCCTCTCACATGGAAGGCGAAAACCCGCAGTTACCAGCTGCACTGCAGTTCAGCACATGAGCTTTCATGGGCCGGGGCTGGGACTTGACCCCCGAGCCTTACAGTTGCAAGGCAAGTGCTCAACCTGCTGAGCTCTCTTGGCTTCCCTAGCCACTGAATTTTGGGGGTGGTTCGTTATAAGTAACAAGAATTTCTTATTTCAACTAATACAGCAATTAGTACTAAAAATGCTGTTAAGAAACAAACAACTTGTGACATCATGTGTAAGCAGCAAGAAAACAGATACAGAAGGCTGATGGCTAGATATCCATGTAATACAGTGGCAAAATTTGGTAAAATTGTCACCTGTGGTAACTTGGAGGCAGATCATATGCCTGTTGAATTTGTAGCTCTATGGGAGGAAATTAGAAAATAACACTATCCTAGTGTGTGTTGGTTGTTATTGACAGCACTAGACAGTTTGCTAAAAGAAAGAAATGAGCATAAAAAAATGTTGTCCCATTTGCAAGCAAAAATAAAAGAGAACAAAGAAAGACTAGAAATTCAGGATCTCACAAAGTTAGAAAACCCTACATTTTTTAGGCTCCAAACTAGGGGGCATAAGAACAAATACGGCTTTAAGCAACAAAGTCCCAAGACAATTTCTCAGTTGACTAAAGTGAGTCAGCTTTGCATCAAAGATCAGACTGAGGGTGTGGCCTTCCAACCCAAATCTGATAGTTTGAAGGTAGCCACCATTAAATTGAAAGACGCATGGGAAAGATGGTGTGCTGGGAACAAAACTATAAGGCAGGCTTGAAAACTAAGGCTACAAGTAGGAAGGAGTTTGGAGTAAGGTTACTGGCACATGGAACTGAATGGCAGTGAAGAGATGAGAAGTCTACAAGGTTTTCAATGCAGGAGCACAGTTTAAATACCTTTTGACTATTCAAGCTTTGAACCCTTAATCTTACTTCCAAGGTGGGCATCCTCTCAAATATTCACTTCAGTTGTAGCCAAAGAAAATGCTCCACAATGAAGACCAGGCCAGAGGGTAGATCCAGGAACCACAGAAAACAATGGAAAGTTCCTCCTAGAAAACAGAATTAAGGCTTAATCAAAGGTATGAATGCCTAGAGGATTTCAAATTTCTATTCACCAATGACTACAGTGTGTTCATTTTTCTCTTCCAAATTTGAGTGATTAATGCAGCGATTCTATGTTCCATCATTTTTGTATTAGTATGTACAAAAGGCAGGGCTGGAACTAGGGAGAGGTAAGTGAGATGCCTTGGCTACAAAATTTAAGGAATATCCAGACCTGGTAGAGAGGACTGCACATCAATGCATTATCTGAAGATTCTGCCTTTTGAACTGAATATAGTACTGACTGAGACTTTGGATTGTCCCTCTTTGCAGGGTGAAGGGGCAGGATTCTATGTGTGAAAGAAAGAATTTGATGGCCAGAACATGAACGTGGGCAGAGAATGACAAGGCATTCCCCAGGACACATGCTCTGTCTTCCTTGGAAAATTGGTAGGACATATTTTCTTATCCCTTTGCATCCAGGTGGAGCCATGTGACTGTTTTCTGCCCAGTATGGTATGTGCTGCCCAACAGAATGGTATGCAACTTCAAGCCTACTTCCTAAAACATCTGGTGCAATTATCACCTGCCACCAGATGCAAACCATGCAGTTGAGGGCTCCCATGCCCTAGAACATGGCAGAACTACAAGATAGAAGGAACCTTAAAATCTACCTTGGGGAAGCCGGGATGGCTCAGTGGGTTAGGCGCTCACTTTGCAGCCCTGGGGACCGAGGATCGAATCCCAGCCCCAGCCCATGCGAACCCATACGCTGAGCTGGGGAGTGCCCCCAGTTCAGTTCTCACCTGGGCAAGACCCCGGCCCAGTTCCTGCCCTGTGCAGTCCCACGCCCACCTGTGGAATAAAACTATGTGGAAAAACCAATGATGTGCAACTATGGAGACTGTTCTGGGCCCTCCCCCTTCTCTCTGTCTCTGACTCTGTATCTCTCTCTCTCTCTCTCTCTCTCTCTCTCTGTCAAAAACAATAAATAAATCTTTAAAAAAAAAAAAATCTACCTTGTCGGTAGAATACACACTTTTCTCAAGCTCACATGGAACATTCACCAAGATAGACCACATTCTGGGCTATGAAACACACCCTAAGAAATTTAAAAGAATCGATATCATATGTCTGTTCTCAGACCACAATGGGATTAAGCTGAAAATCAGCAACAGAAAGATAATTGGAAAATCTGAAAATAAATGAAGATTAAATACCACACTTCTAAGTAACACATGAGTCAAAGAAGAAATCTCAAGAGAAATTAAAAAATATTTGGACTGAATAAAACTGAAAACACAACTTATAAAAATTTGTGGGATGTTGTCAAAGCAGTGCTTAAAAGGAAACTTATGGCATTGAAGGCATAGGTGTATAAAAGAAGAAAGACCTAAAATAAATAAGGTTCCACTATAGGAAACTAAGGGGAAAAGAGCAAGTTAAATTTAAAGTAAATTAAAAAATAGAAATAATAAGAATTAGAGCAGAAGCCAATAATAGGTAATCAATCAAGACAATCAAATTCAAAAGCAGAATAGACAAATAAATCAAGATAACAGAGTATAGAACCTAGAAATAGACCACCACAAATATAGTCAAGTAATCTTTGACAAAAGAGCAAAGGTAATACAATGAAGCCAAAATTAATCTCTTCAACAAATGGTGCTGGAGCAACTGGATATCCACATGCCAAAAAATGAATCTGGACACAGACCATACACCCTTCACAAAAGTTAACTCAAAATAGATCATGGACCTAAATGTAAAATGCAAAACTGAAAAACTCTAAAAGATAACATAGGAAAAATCCTAGATGGCCTTGGATATGGTGATTACTTTTTAGATACAAAACTAAAGGCACCATCCATGAAAGCAATAAACGATAAGCTGGATTTCATTAACATTAAAATTTTCTGCTCCATGAAAGATACTATCAAGAGAATAAAAGGACAAACTACAGATGTGGAGAAAATATTTGCAAAAGATATATCTGATAAAGGGATGTTATACCTAGTATACAAAGAATACTTAAAATTCAACAATAAGAAACAAACAATCCAATTAAAAAATAACCAAAAACCTGAAAAGTCCTCTCACCAAAGAAAATATACAAATGACAAATAAGCATATGAAAAGATGCTCCACATCGTATGTCATAGGGAAATGCAAGTTCAAACACCACAAGAGAGTTCCAGTCAAGTGGTCAAGTAGGTAAACGCTGCACAGGCCACCACAACAAAATTACAAATTATAGAACAACCACCATGAAGAACCACCTGAACAGAACTCCGATACTAAAGACATACCGAAGGAACCACATCCAGACTAGGAAGTGGGTGGAGATGTGGAATGGGCTGGTCCCACCCCCACGCATGGCAGTTCAATATTGGAAGAGATATCTTGGCTGTGGAGGTCCCCTTTGAGGAGCAAGGGGTCCAACCCCACACTAGCCACCCTAACCAGGGTTCCACTGCCAGGAAGAAAAGGTCCCACAATTTCTGGCGGTGACAACCAACAAAGACTGTGGCTGAGTGAGATGGAAGACATCTGGAATTCCAGGTGCTCTTCTTAAAGGGCCCACACATGTACTCACTTGCTGACAGACACACTCACTGTGAGCTCCAGTGCTGGGGCAATAGCTTGAAATGCTCCAGGAACGCACAGGAGCTGAATTGTCTGGCTTCAGGGCAAGGGCAGGAGGGGCAGCTTTCTCCCAGACAGAAGTTCTGGCAGATGTCACTTTTTTTGTTGTTTTGGAACTCCTTCCAACCCCCAAACCTGCAGATGCAGGCAGCCACCATATCTGTCTTGATAAACCTAACACCATCCACCCCTCCATGGTGATTCCCTGAGGTTCTACCTCACCCAACTTGCAGGCCTACCCAAGCCACTGCCAGTGGCTTTTTCATACAAACGGCCTGTCTTGGCTCATGCTGCAGACTTACCTAAAATATCTCAAAGGTTCACAAACCTCAAACTAGTATCACCTGGCCTCAGAGTGCCCTGTACCTCTTGCTAAGCAGCCCCAAGGCTGGCACTGGAGACAACCAGCTTCAGCTCACAGCTTAGCCTCTGCTAGGCACCTCCAAGCCCAGCACAAGTGGCAAAAATCTGCAGATAACTTTTATAGCTTATACTAAGTAGTCCTGGGCAGGGCATAAGCAGTGGTTGAATTTGGCCTGAAACAGAGCCTTTCCCAAGAAGTCCCAGAACCAACACACCCAGTGGCCAGCTTCAGACCACACCAGAGCACCAACAACCACCTCCACAAGCACTCCCAAAGGACAAACTTGACAGGCACTGTAGTCCAGCAAAAGTGAATTCTGCTCTATCTGGTCAGCCCCGGTACAACAGCTTCTCCACTGTATAAGGTGGGTCAGCCTCACATTAAAGATAAGTCCTCACAACCAATCAACCTGAAGGTCAATCCTTCCCACTGACATGCAAACAGCAACCAAAGCTCAAATACAGGAGAGCATACAAAACCCACACAAGGGATGTACCTGGAGCACCTGGCTCAGGCGACCAGGGGGATTGTGTCCCTGGGCTCCCCGGGACACTTACGACAAGAGGCTACTCTATCATGACTGGGAGACATAGCAGCTCTCCCTAATATATAGACATAAATACAGGGAGGCAGCCAAAATGAGGAGACAAAGAAACATGTCCCAGATGTAAGGGAACAAAACTCCGGAAACAGCACTAAACAAAATGGAGACAATCTACCGCAAGCAGAATTCAAACAATAGTTATAAATGCTCAACAACCTCAGTGAGGACTTCAAAAGAGACAGGAAATACAAAAATGGAGATAGAAAGCATAAAAAAAGAACTAGTCAGAAATAAAAAATACAATAACTGAAATGAAGAATACATTAGAGGGAATCAACAGTAGATTAGTTGAAGCAGAAGACTGAATCAGCAATTTGGAAGACAAGGAAGCAGAAAGCAACCATTTAGAAAAGAAGAAAGAATAAAAAATAAAGGAGGATAGTTTAAAGGGTCTCTGGGACAACATCAAGCATACCAACGTTTGCATCATAGAGGTACCACAAGAAGAGAGAATGTAAGAAATTGAAACCCTATTTAAAGAAATAATGACAGAAATTTTCCCTAACCTGGCACATGAAATAGACAGAAAACTTCCCTAACCAGGAAGCATAATGAGTCCAAACAAGATAAACCCAAAGAGACCCACACCAAAACACATAAAAATTAAAATGCCAAAGGTTAAAGACAGAGAGAATCTTCAAAACAGCAAGAAAAAAGCAGTTAGTTACCTACAGGGAGCTCCCATAAGACTGTTTGTCAGCTGATTTCTCAACAGAAACTTTGCAGTCAAGAAGGAATTGGCACAAAATACTGAAAGTGTGAATGAAAAGTAAAGATCTACAATGAAGATTACCCAGCAAAGTTATCATTTAGAATTAAAGGACAGATAAAGAGCTTGCCAGAAAAGAAAATGCTAAAGGAATTTATCACCACCAAACTAGTATTACAAGAAATGTTAAAAGCACTTTAAGAAGAAGATGGGGAAGCCGGGATGGCTCAGTGGGTTAGGCACTCACTTTGCAGCGCCGAGGACCAAGGATCAAATCCCGGCCCCAGCCCATGCGGAACCATGTGCTGAACTGGGAGCTTCCCCAGTTCAGTTCTCTCTCTGTCTCTGTATTTCTCTCTCTCTCTCTTTCTCTCTCTCTCTCTCTCTCTCTCTCTCTCTCTCTCTCTCTCTGTCAAAATAAAAAATAAAAATATATATATTTAAAAAAAAGAAGAAAAAAGAAATAAAAAATATAAATAATAAAATGACAATAACTACATATCTATCAACAATTACTTTCAATGTAAATGGCTTAAATGATTCAATCAAAAGACATAGGGTAGTTGAATGGATAAGTAAACAAAACCCTTACATACTCATATACAAGAGACTCATATCAGATCAAAAGACACACAGAGATTAAGAGAAATGGGAAGGAAAAAGATATTTCATGAAAATGGACACAAACAAAAACAAAAGCTGTGGTGGCAATACTTTGGTAACAATATACGAAACAAAATAGATGTTAAAACAACAGCTAGAGGAAGCCAGAATGGCTCAGTGGGTTAAGTGTTCACTTTGCAGCCCTAGGACTGAGGATCGAATCCCGGTCCCAGCCTGTGCAGACCCATATGTTGAACTGGGGAGTTCCCCCAGTTTGGTTCTCACTGGGGTGAGACCCCGGCCCAGTTCCTGCCCTGTGCAGCCCCACTCCCACCTGTGGAATGAAACTATGTGGAAAAACCAATAATGTACAACTATGGAGACTGTTCTGGGCCCTCCCCCTTCTCTCTGTCTCTGTCAAAAACAATAAAAATAAATCTTAAAAAAACAAAACGAAACAACAGCTATAACAAGAAACAAAGAAGGACATAGTAATCCCACTTCTGGGTATTTATCCAAAGAAATCCAAAACGCTACTTGGAAGGGACACATGAAACCGTATATATACTGCAGCATTATTGACAGTAGCCAAAGTATGGAGATAACCTGGGTCTCCATCAATGGATGAATGGATAAGGAAGAGGTGCTACAATAGAATATTACTCAACCATAAAAAGAGTGAAATATTGCCATCTGCAACAACATAGATGGGCCTGGAAGGTATTGTGCTCTATAACAGTAAGCCAGACAGAGAAAAACAAATGCCACATGATTTCATTTACATATGGAATCTAAAGAACAAAACAAACAAAATAGAAATAAACATAGATACAGTGAACATTTTGATGTTTGCCAGATGGTAGGGACCTTGGGGGGATGGGTAAAAGATGGAAGGGGTAAAGAAATACAATTTGGTAGTTACAAAATAATCATGAGGATATAAAGTATAGCATTGGGAATATAGTCAATAATATTGTCATAACTATGCATGGTGTCTCTCTGACTTTTGGAAAGGCTCAGTCCCTTTTAAAGATTCACCAGATAGGTCCAGCCCACCTGGATCATTTCCCTTTGGATTAACTGGTCCAAAACGTAATGACAAGAGTGACAGCCCATCATCTTCACAGGTTCTGCCTGCACTCATAGGGAGGAGATTATACAAGCTGTGCATGTGTGGGTGGATCCTTGGGGGTCATTTTAGAACTCTGCTTGCTCCTTTCCCACAACTGCCTCCACAGATGCTTCTTTGGTTTAATAAGAAGTTGTGTGGTTTTTTGTTTGTTTGTTTTTAAGATATATTTTATGATTTTTGACAGAGAGAGAGAAAGAAGGGGGATGGCCCAGAGCAGTCTCCACAGTTACACGTCATCAGTTTTTCAACAAAGTTTCATTCCACACAGGTGGGAGGGGGCTGCACAGGGCAGGAACCAGTCCAGGGACCTCCAGCATGGGAGACATGACCTTATGAGCTGGGGACCAAACTGGGGCCCTCCCACATGGAAAGCTTGCCCCAGCAAGAAGTGAACTGGGGCCACACCCCAGTTCAGCATACGGGTCCGAATGGGCCAGGGCCTGGATTCGATCCTCGGACCCTGGGGCTGAAAGGCAGCACTCAACCAGCTGAGCCATCCTGCGTTCCCAGTTATGTGGGTTTTGTAAAGATAGAAGAAACATTCTCATACAAATGACTTTAACTTTGGCTTTGATGGAAATGAGGGCTGAAACCCTGACCCACTAAAGTCTGTGGTAGCTACTAGAATCATGAGCAGTGAAGTATGGGTGTGGATCAAGAACACCACTGTTCTCTGCAAATCTTCAAGCTAAATTCAAGTGACTTCATTTCCTTTGTTCTCATGTCAATGAAGTCATCCTTGGCAAGGTTGGCTTCACTACTGCCGTCTATGTCAACAAGGAATGGATTACAGATTCACTTTCCATGTGAAGATGGTTTGAGCAGAGGTAACACTCAAAAGTA
Source organism: Craseonycteris thonglongyai (assembly GCA_004027555.1). Classification (NCBI taxonomy): domain Eukaryota; kingdom Metazoa; phylum Chordata; class Mammalia; order Chiroptera; family Craseonycteridae; genus Craseonycteris; species Craseonycteris thonglongyai. Next base: position 42,079 of record PVKE010002255.1, read on the forward strand.
TTGGACGGCTTTCAGATCGCTACAATTTTCTGGCTGCAGAGAAATTGAGAAAGCTTCTTTGTCGGTCTCAATTCTAGCCTGTAGAAACTTTTACTTCAGGGCTGGAAGGTTTGAAGCATCCTCCTTCCAAGTTACTCTTTCAACTGGATAGGCTTGGCCAAAAGAGTCTGTCATTTTGTTTTGGTTTGTTTTCAGCAGAACTAGACTGGAGACTCCAGGACCTTGAACCGATTTACCTCATTCAGTCTGACCAAAATTATCTGCCTAATCCATCAAGCTGTGACCAAATTCCTCCCAGTAGAAGTGCCAGGATAATTGACTTTCTTTTTCTTTTTCTCAGAAAGACACACACAAACTTCTGTTTTAAGTTCAGTGAGCAGTTCATGACCCGTATTATACTGTCTGGCTGATAATATTCTGATACTATCACTTGACAAAATCTCACAAAAAATGATGATTCAAGGCCCTGGCTTGGAGAACGATGAAGATACTCATTGCTTAGGCAAGACTGACTGTCACAGGGCTTTGGGCATGGCTGCTTCTGGGCCAGCATCCAGAGCTGCTTTCTCCTAAACGGCAGTGAGATCAGATCGGCTGAACTTCCAGGGGTGCCTCCTAGAACCTGAGCTGCGAGTTTCCCTTCCATCAAAGTTTGCTTGCAAAGCCTTTGCACAGTTTTAAAGAAGGTAGTAGCACCTATATTTTCAAAAAATGGTCTCAGAAAACATTTATTTCTCTGATGGCACTTGTAACTCACGATGAACAAAACACGGAAGGTCACAAAGAAATGTTTAGTGTTTTTCTTTTCCACATTAAAGAGAACTGTCATCACTTTCAATTATTTGAAGGTCTACTTCAAAATAGAAGAAAGGACTATTATACATTTCAGAGTGGGTGACAGCAACTGAAATATTCTGCCTCAGTTTCAAGCCCCTAGTAGACCGATTTCTGGGTGTGTGGCTTGGCCACAGGATCTCCAATCACATGGAGATTCTTTGGCTTGACCACAGAATGAGTGGTCTTGTAGGATGCCTCAAAATAAGGCTCTTGATTTGAGATGGATCCATTTGACAAGGTTCTGCATGTCTAAAACTAGGTTCTTCTCATCAGTACACACTGCATTAGTTGTATTTTAAGAGGTAGAAGTGTTTGCATTGGCAGAATCCTGCCTCACCCAGAGCAGCAAGACTTGTCTCTGATTGCGTTCGGCAATGAAAGTAGACCAACAAGCACAAAAATTCGGTCATACTATACTTTCTTTCCTTTTCATAACTGATTTTCTAATTTAAGCTATACCTAACAGAAGCAAAGACATTATTTGTATTCAAAATGATAGAGTACATTTTATTTCATTCTTGCCAATGGTAAACTATGTTGCAACTCTTGAAATGGCAACAGTGATAATTGCATATTACCCAACCACATTCTCACTTAGCACATGAGAAAGACCATTAAAGCAAGCAGTAAGTCAAATTTGGAAGTTTATACCAGCAAATTTCCCCAATCACTAGTTATGTGTGTAATTAAAGAGCCAATTGCAAAAATTTGAAGCTGATAATGAACTCTGATACCCAGTTCTATAGGTTTCAAAAGAATCACATAGCTTCCAGGGCATTATAGTATTTATAAATGTTTTTATATTGCCAATATTTTCACAGATGCATGACTAGTAGAAAACAAAGAATTGACAGCATTGAGAAAACTATGATGTTCTTTCATTTGCCTCCAGGTCTTATATAATTAATCTACCAGATGAGCATGAAATGAAGGAAATGGTCTTGGCTTTTCTTTCTTTTTTTTTTTTTTTTTTTTTTTTTTTTTTTTTTTTTTTTTTTTTTTTTTTTTTTTTGCATTCTAATCCTAGGTTTATTCAACACAATCCTTTTACTCTGCACAACAAAGTACACACACATTATCTAAAAGGCTACAGTTACAAAAAACTCAAAACAGAAAATTTATAGTACTGACTGTACAATAAAAGCCAAAAATGCAATGTACACGTTGTAAAGGTAACCTGAAGGATCACCATGAATAAAAGACATGGGGTGGGTGGTGGGTGCTCAACTTGCTCACCGATTTCAGAGAAAGGATACGTTGGGTATGGGGGCACAAGTACATATAAAAACAGAATCATATATGGCAACTAACTGGGCTGTTTGACCCTAGAGGCCAGGACTTAAGCAGGGGAGCAGGGCCAGGCTAACAGGAAAGGCAGCTGCATGAAAGCATGCCCTCCCTGTCCTACAGGCTCCCACAGGGCACTAGACTGGCCCCAGGTCATCTGTGGAATAAAGAATGTGCTCCCAGGCTGGGCGGGACTGCCCTGCCCTGCTCATCCTGCTGCCGTTATCACTGAAATGACTCTTGGGGACTGAAAATGTGGTAGCTTTCTAGCCAGGAAAGTGGAGGACATCCTTATAGGCACAACCCCAAACCAACACTTCTGCAGCCAAACTCTGCCTTCAGAGAATGTCTCAATGCTGCCTTTGAAGTCGGCACCTGAGTGAGGCTTTCTTCCCTGCTGACCTTCCTTTGGCTAGAAAAGTGACAAAAACTGAGTTGGATGGAATATAAGTTACAGAGGGCAGAGCTTCAGTGGGTTGCTGTTTATCGGGAGGAATTGGAGCTAGAGCGGCTTCTGTGTCGGCGGCGGCCAGGGGAGCGGGATCGTCGGCGCACAGGGGACCTGCGCCTTGGGGAGCGTGACCTTCTCCTCATCCGTGGGGGAGACCGGCGCCACATGGGAGGCGGTGGCAGCGTTCTCCTGGGAGGGCTGAATCGCCTTGGGGGAGGCCTAGGCCAGGGGGCCAGCACAGCGGTGGCAGTGATTTCCTGGCCATCAATTTGTCCTCCATCCATGTGCTTAAGCGCCTTCTCAGCTTCATCTGGATTCTCAAACTCCACATATGCATAGCCTTTAGATAGATGGGGGTGCATCCTTTCTACAGGCATGTCAATCATTTTAATTTTCCCATAGGTGGAGAATATCTCCATGATGTGGTCCTTTGTCACATTCCTGGTGAGCCTCCCAATGTGCACTTTGGTGGGTTTAGGGGAAGGGCTCCGCCTTTTCCGTTCTTTTTCATCTCTTTTGGGTGGTTTGGATTTGGAACGAGAACGTCGCCTGTTGTCATGTCTGCGTCGAGAAGGACTTGGAGAGCCAGAAGAGCTGCTGGAGCTGGAGCTGCGGGATGTGCTGGAACTTCCTGATCGGCTTGATGCTGACGAAGAGCTAGAGCCACTGCTTGAGCCAGTACTGGTGCTGGAGCCTGAGCTGGAGGTAGAGCTGGATTGAGACCTGGTGCTGCTGCTACCACTTGAAGCGCTGCGCCTCTTTCGAGTTTTATCCCTGCCACGATCCTTTTCGCTTGACTCCTTGGTGGCCCCTTTATCTTTAGAGCGATCCTTGGACTTCTCATCAGAGCGGTCTTTGCGTTTGGTAGGAGAAGGAGCCCTAGTGCTGGACTTTTTATTATTTTCTTTGACTCCTAGCAAGCTCTTCTTTTTCACTCCTGATAAATCCATTCTCCCCTTCTGAGATGTTCAAAGCAGCAATGGTGGCCTCACTTATCTGAACTCTCACTTCTAACTTGAGTTTGAGAAACGATCCCTAATCGATTGCAATTTACGCCAAAGTGCAGCATCTTCCCGCCACTGAGACCTCCCCCTGCTCTCCTCAAACGCTGAAGCCCGGCTTTTCTTTTTTTTTTTTTTTTTTTAATATTATTATATTTTATTGTTAAATTTAATGGGGTGACATTGTTTGGTAACAATCAGACAGTTTCCCAATGGACAACTCCACATCACATCACCCATGCATCCCATTATGTGCCCAGCTCCCAGAATCAGGTCCCACTCCAACCCGATATATCTGGTGCCCACTCCCCCCTCCCCACACAACTCTCCCTCCCCCTCCCCCCTCCTCTCCAGGTACCGGCTTTTCTTAACTTACACTTCACTGCAACTCTGTGAACTTTCCTTTGGTGTCAGCAGCAGCATCATAGGCACAATCTTACATTTTATTCATATTGACTTTGATTTGATGCAAGTAATTTTGTACCATTGACAGTGAGTCTTGGCTATGTCATCATCAATAAAACTCTTTAAGTGTGGACTTTGATGTTTTCTGTGATTATCTTGTATCAATAGTTGCTTCTTTCTTTGCACTGTCAGTTTTCCTATAAAATAGTGTTGAATAAGCTGAGGAAAGTGATCTGCTGCAACCATCCTGTCTTTAACATTACGACGATTGTGAATTTGTATATTTATAGAAATCAACCCCTGAATGCTAAAAAAAATTGCTTTTATATACCGGTGAAATGAACTCCTAAAAGTAAATGCTATTTTCCAAGAAAAAGAAAATATTTTCACCTAGAAATGTCAAGTATAGTATATACTCTATACAACTTGTCTTTTTTTTTTAAGATTTATTTTATTGTTTTTTTGACAGAGACAGAGAGAGGCAGAGATAGATAGAGACAGAGAAAAGGGGGAGGGCCCAGAGCAGTCTCCATAGTTGAACTTCATCAGTTTTTGACATTGTTTTGTTTCAAACAGGTGGGCGGGGGCTGTGCAGGGTGGGAAGTGGGCTGGGATCTCCAGCATGGGAGGCACGTCCCCTCAAGCCAGGGACCAAACCAGGAGGCTGGGGCAAGAACCGAACTGAGGGTCTCTTGCATGGGAAGCACACCTCAGTACAGCATATGGGTACAATCAGGCTGGGGCTGGGATTCGATCCATGGTCCCTGGGGCTGCAAAGTGAGCGCTTAACCTGCTGAGCCATCCTGGCTTCCCCTATACAACTTGTCTTGAATAAATGAAGGTAATCTACTATCAATGGTTTTACCACAAAAGTCAATATTCATTCTCAAGTTTTAATGTTTGCAAATGTGTTTCAATTTTGTCATGCTTTCGAAAATTTTCAATGATTCCTAAAAATTCTCAGAGCTATTTTCCATCAGAAATTTTTTATAACTGATTTTTTTTACGTGAGAGAGACAAATAAGTATAAGTAACAAAATATCGCATTATTAGGCAATGCTATATGCCAACCCTTGAAATAATTTCCTTAAAGCTTTAGAATTTACCTGAGATGTTTTACAAGCTTCAAGTAAATTTGTGTGGATACTGTCTATCATGCAATTTCAATGACTTCAAACTGTATACAGGATACCAAGTGGAAGGTGAATCCTTCTCTGGCCAGTAGATGAACTCTGATTAATTACTGGTAATGATAAAGCCTCCATTGCATGTTACTATCATTAGCATCATTCTTCAAGTTACAGTGGAATATTAGCACATTTTGTCAAAGGTAACAACAGACTTCTGTGTTGACAATGTTTTAAAATAACCACATTCCAAAACAAACAAAACTCGCTCAAGTGCACATAACTGACCACAATTGAGATCTCACACTGCTAAGTAACAACAAATACAGAATCTGTAGAGTAAGCTGTGCAAAACTCTGCAATAATTAGGAACAAATAAGCCCACATGAGAAGATAGGCAAAACACCAACTGCAGAACAATGCCAGACTCAGCATCATTTTACGTGAGATCGTAGCATTTTGTCTTAGTTCGTTTGGGCTGCTACAACAAAAATGCCATAGAAGAGATGCCTTATAAACAACAGCAGTTTACTGCTCAGTTCTGAAGTCTGGGAAATCCAAGATCAAGGCACGGTTAGATTCGGTGTCTGGTGAGAAAACACTTCCTGCTTCATCAACTCATCCTTGCCATCATATTTATGCAGTTCTTCCAGAAACCAAACACAGTCAGTCCTCACTTAACGTCAATAGGTTCAGTGACTTTAAAATGACATATAACAAAATTAATTTTACCATACTAATGGATATAAACAAAAGTTAGGTGCCTGCAGCATCTCATTCTACATTATAACAAAATGACATTGAACAGTGACATTAATTGAGGACCTGCTGTAATACACTTAGGCATACGCCTGGTTTTTAGGATATGATATATATTTTTTAAGATTTATTTTATTGTTTTGACAAAAAGAGAGGGAAGGGGGAAGGCCCAGAGCAGTCTCCATAGCTGTACATCATTAGTTTCTTTTTTTTTTTTAAGATTTATTTGATTGTTTTTGACAGAGACAGAGAGAGACAGAGAGAGACAGAGAGAAGGGGGAGAGCCCAGAGCAATCTCCATAGTTGTACATAATCAGTTTTTCAACATGGTTTCGTTCTGCACAGGTGGGTGAGGGTTGTGCTGGGCGGGAACTGGGCTGGGGGCCTCCTGCATGGGAGGCATGCCCCCTCAAGCCAGGAGCCCAACTGGGGGGCAAGAACCAAACTGGGGGCCTCTCGCATGGGAAGCACACCCCAGTTCGGGGCATATGGATCCGCACAGGCCAGGGCAGGATTCAATCCTTGGTCCCCAGGGTTGCAAAGCAAGCACTTAACTTGCTGAGCCATCCTGGCTTCTCCCAAATAATTAAAATTTTAAAAAGCCTATGAGTCAAATAAAACTCATAAACTGTTTAGATTCAGCTTGCAGACCATCTTTAGATTACCAAAAGGGGGATAGTATTAATATTAATTGAGAACCTATTAAGTGCCTATTAATATATATAAAATAAGTGTACATCACAAGTAACTCAGTGTAGCAAGTATAATCATCTCCATAACACAATGAGGAAATTGAGGGAATTGAGACTTACATATTATAGGTTAGGATCTTATTGATAATCTACTTCCATGGGTAGCAAAAATGCCTAATAAGAAAAATAAACAAATCAAGTGATAAATAGACCACAAATGACCTAGGATATTTAACATAATCTGTTATTTAACAATAATTGGTAGGGAGCGGGGGAGGGGTCAAGGATGAAACTGGTATATTTAGCAAAACACACACATATACAAACTGGAGTGAATAAGGTAATGTTTTCATTGAGCTTTCCTTGGACAATTGGACCATGGATAGGGCTCTCACTTGTGGACTTGATTTCTAGTTCAACATATTAAGTACTTGGGTTTTTCTGAGATGGCTCCATGCTCCTTCTCTGTGTTGTGACCCGGTTTTCCTGCACTTCTACTCTCAGTGGAAGTGACAGGAATGGACCTCCAGAGATGTGGAGTTAGGGCAGGAATCTCTTCTCTTAGTGCATTGAATACAAAGTATCTGAGGGAAAGGTTTTCAGGACCTATGGCTGAATTGGCGCAACATTTGAAATACAGTAGACATGTTCTACCTGCATAATTGCATTAGGAAGTTTAATTTTTCTTTGTATTTTCTGAATTTGAAACATAGGTTATATTTAAATCAGAAATAACTGCTGTTTTTTGAAACTTAATTGACAGAAAACTGTGTATTGTAAACACCATTCAAGCAATAAGTACGTAAATAGCTTAAAGAAACGTTTTTTCTTTACAACCTTGTTATTAAAAGTTCATTCATCCCTTAACCCCTGAACTCAAACATTTGTGTCTCTATTCAGGCTTCTCAGCTTTCCTGGAATTCCACTGACTGGAATTCCAGTGCCTCTTTGAAGACTCACTCAGGTACATTGTCATCTAAGAACAAGTTTCTTCGCTTCTTGGGCCTGGATTTCTCCATGAGTCCAGCCAGCATGTGTGTAAAATTCCTTCCAGGTTTGTCCTAGGAGAATTGCCTTTCCCCTCTCTGAGACCACATCCATTTTCTTCTCTTCTGATTTAGGGGTCATTCATTCAATTTCTATTATTTTTCTGCTTATCTTTAAATTTTTAATTAAGCATGCAAATTTGAAAATGTTAAAGTTAAACAACATTGCCACATCTTTATGCATCTCTCAAGCCAGGCTAGGGCTGTGGAATGACTTCACTCTGACCGTTTTGCCCCTGGTTTACAGATTGTCCAGTTTTCGGCTCGCTTTTTTATTCTCTGCAAATACAGTGATGCCTTGGAATTCGAACTTAATCCATCCCAGAACCCCATTCGAGTTCCAAAACATCTGAGTTTCAAGACAAGAGTGAGCATTCGGATAAAGCTATGGGCCGTACAGTCGATAACGTTGCACATGAATGTGTTGGCATTCGAATTCCAAAGCAACGTTTGGATTCCGAGGCAACATTTGCTTGATTTTTGGTCGGATTCCAAGTTGTTCGAGTTTTGGGGCATCCGGATTCCAAGGTATCACTGTAGTTGTTATTATTGTTCTTGTTTTATATATTCATAGATACATGTGTTTATTATATGTATGGATTTCCCCACATGTTTACTGACTTCTTTGCTCACTGTTGCGTTTTGAGTATTACTGAGGTAGCAATTGCAGTGTTGTGTCCGGCGTTCGTGGTCTCACACACTCGAAGAATGAGGACGTGGACCCGAGTGGAAAGGTTAAGCAGCGAAGCGTATTGAAAGGAAAGACAAAGTTCTAACGAGTGGGGACACCCGAAAGTGGAATGCCCACAGATGAGACCAAAACTACTTCTTATATAAGTTATGCCCACGTGCTGGGGTACAGGTGTCAGAACCTGTATATTAATCTTCACCTTTTAGGATTTGTTCTGTTGTCTAAATCCAGAGGACAAACGATCTAGAAGCATCCCTGCAGGCTCACTTCCTAGGGGTCTGAGTCTGTGCTGCCTGGGGGAGGAGCTGGGAAGTCCAGGGACTGTAGGTACCGGTTATCTTGCTAATATCCGGCCACCTGGCTTTGTGCCCACTGCATTCTTATTTTAATAAGGTCACTATGGCTACCGAGGACTTCCCTGACTCCCTAACTTCTTAACTAGCCTGTGTCACTACTCCCTTTTTCTGAAGTCAATGTCCTTTTAAAGATTTATTTCATTGATTCTGACAGGCAGAGACAGACAGAGACAGACAGAGACAGAGAGAAGGGGGAGGGCCCAGAGCAGTCTCCATAGTTGACATTAGTTTTCCATATAGTTTCACTCCACAGGTGGGCACAGGGCTGCTCAGGGCAGGAACTGGGCTGGGAGCCTCACGCATGGGCCCCGGCAAGAACTGAACTGGGGGCACATCCCCCGTTCAGCATGTGGGTCCGCATGAGCCGGGGCCGGGATTCGATCTTTGGTCCTCGGGGCTTCAAAGCGAGCGCTTAACCGCTGAGCCATCCCAGCTTCCCCAATGTCCTTTTAAATAGACTTTCTTGGTGGTCCCTTCAGTCCGGCTGTCTTGGTGAGGCGCTCTCTCTTATGCTTGAAAGTGTCTGTACTTCACTGTTTCTCTGCTTTGACAGGTAAATGATGCTGGCAGTGGTTTGTTCTTAGCACTTTGAAAATACCGTTCCATTAGTTTCTATCGCTGCTTTTGCTGTCAGCCTAGGTGTTCTTCTTTTGTTGGTAAAACTGTTCTATCTCTCACTTTCTTTGGTGTTTTGAAATTTCCTGCATGTCAAGGTGTAGATTTGATTTTATTTATTCTGCTTAGGACTTGCTGTGGATATTGACTTTTCTATCACAACCTCATCTTCAGCAGCCTTTTCAGAGGTGTGTGCAGGAGTATGAGGAGAGAGAGAGAGATTGCTTCTGCAATCGAGAGTCCCAGGCGTCTCATTGGTCTAGAACAACATTCTACATTAATGGCTTAGCTTAAAGATTTGCGAATCGTTGAGGCAGATTACACCGTAGCCCCAAATTTACGTGAGGGGAAGCAGTCATGAGAAATGATCAGCTCTGACTTTTTTTTACCCTCATTCACAGCCTGGTCTGGAACCTTCTTCCTTGTCATCCTCCCATGCTGGTGGGTAGATATCTTCCACTTCTTACCTTCCCCAAGAATGTAACACTGCAGAGAATGTAGCTATAAGAAGGGCTCTCGGGTCTAACTTTCTGCCTCCTTTACTGTCCCCTTGTGGCCATGAAATCCTAAGAGCCCTGATTACCTACCCACCTAGGTGGGGGCAGACACGCCCACCCAAGCTGCTGAGTAACATTTAAAGGAATTTGTGGAGGGCGGGTTTTTATCATCTGTGACACCCTGTGGTTCTGGAAATGGAAGCCCATATAGCTCCTTTACTCTTCCTTCCGTTTTCTCTTTTCAGACCAAAGACCCCTCCATCTAGAATATGAACAGGAGTTCCAAACTTGGTTTGGCATCCTTCTTTACATAATAAAGCTTTCTGCAAATCTCCTAGATTAAGTATTTAATTTTAGCTACAGGTAATTATAAAGCCAGCAAAGAAGGCACCCCAGGAGGTAGATTCTAGGGGGATAAGACCTGAAGTCTTCATCTTTATCCTAATTTCTGCAAGTTTAGAATTTTCTTAAAAATTAATTGAAATGATTCCTATTAAGGTTAAATGTTACCCACATTTTAGAGATTCCCAGGATTTTGGAAGGAAAACCCTTTTATTGGGCATATTAAGCTACGTATTAAATAGGGAGGACCTGGTTCACAAAGCAGCCTTTTGACATACTGCTCTGATTTGCTTTGTGTTTATTTTGGATGAAATTCACTGTAAAAGAAAGCCTGACAATCCTGTTTGTTAGAGGGTTTGTCTTGTTCTGATTTTGTTTTGGTTAGGGTCAAGAAACATTGCCTTAAGGTGTATTATTATACTTCCATGTAATTTAATTGAAATGACCCAGATGAGCACTAAAGAACTGGCAAGGAAAAGATTAGGCGTTTTGAATTTGCAGAGTGAGGAACAGAGAAAAGGAGGGACATGAGGGAGGGTCTCAGTGAAGTGGGTGGAAAGTGAACACTGACAGGTTGCTACCTTAGAAGGAGCAAGCCTTGGGATGGTATAATGGTTAGGGCCTGCCTGAAATTAGAGGGCCCTCTCAAAAGAGGCAATTGAATAAAGTGTAATGAAGGGTCTATTTAGCAAAAGGTTAGTGGGAGGGGAAGCCTGGTGGCTCAGCAGGTTAAGTGCTTGCTTTGCAGCCCTGGGTACCAAGGATTGAATCCTGGCCCCAGCCTGTGCAGACCCATATGCTGAGCTGGGGTGTGCTTCCCATATGGGAGGCCCCCAGTTCAGTCCTCCCCCCACCCCCCAAACCACCCCTGTTCAGCCCCTGGCTCAAGGGGGCATGCCTCCCATGTGGAAGGCCCTCAGCCCAGTTCCTACCCTGTGTGCCCCCTGGCCACCTGTGTGAAATGAAACCATGTCAAAAACTGATGACATACAACTATGGAGACTGCTCTGGGCCCTCCCCCTTCTCTCTCTCTCTCTGTCTCTGTCAAAAACAATAAATAAAGTAAATTTAAAAAAAAAAAGAGAGAGAAAGGGAAACTGGGATGGCCCAGTGGGTTAAGCACTCCCTTTGCAGCCCCGGGGACTGAGGATCAAATCCTGGCCCCAGCCTGTGTGGACCCATGAGCTGAACTGGGGAGTGCTTCCCATCCAGGAAGCCCCCAGTTCAGTTCTCACCCCGCCCCCCGCAGGGTCAGCCCCTGGCTCAAGGGAGCATGTGTTCCATGTGGGAGGCCCCCAGCCCGGTTCCCACCCTGCGCATCCCCCGCCCACCTGTGTGGAACAAAACCATGTTGAAAACTGATGACGTACAACTATGAAGACTGCTCTGGACCCTCCCCCTTCTCTCTGTCTCTCTCTGTCTGTCTCTGTCTGTCTCTCTGTCTCATCAAAAACAATAAAATAAATCTTAAAAAAAAAAAAAAGTTAGTGGGGCACTTGGTCTCTCTCCTCTAACTCTCTGATCTCCCACTAATGGGCCCCATTGATTTTACACAACTAGAGGTCAGAGGTCAAGGGAGCCCCACTGTTGCCGTGGGGAGGCACACACACTGTCCAGCCAGGAGGCCCTGTGACACTGGGTGGAGGATGTGTGGGTTAATGTGGGTACAAGGCAAACACATTGTGTGTTCTCACCCTCCAGCTACTTCTCACTTTTCACAGTCTTGCTTTCCTGCTCTTTCTACCTTTTCATGTCAAAATAGTACCTTAGTGATTGTTGCAGAGGCATCAGTTTTGAAGACAGTCTTTGGGGGGTGTAAATGCTTTCTCAGGTCCCCACTTGCCCCTTCACCCACATTTCTCATGGAAAGGTGACAGACATCAAGCTATTCAGCATCTTGGTGGCACTGAACATTAGGAGCAACAGTGAGTTGCCCTCATAGGGATTAAAATACCAGAACAAATCTGGAACCCCACCAACCTTGTCATTTCCCCAATGAAATCCAACCTCCCGAGCCACCCAGGTCTAGTACAGCCTTTCCAATTTCATCTCTTGAGTTTCCGTTTCGTCACTGCCCTTTCTTCAATAGGTGACTATAGAGAAAAGGAGAACAAGTGAAGGGAAGAGAGTGTGTGGCTTTGCCTCTTTCTTTCCTAATCACCGAAATAATGTACTACTGACTTTCCTCTGCGTGGGACCATGAGCACTTGAACCTGGTCAAGGGAGGGCTCCAAAGCCAACCTTTAATCACTTGTCAATTCAATACCCATGGTCTGTAGTACTATCCTCAGCATTTCACGAGGACATTATTCATAACGACTAGTATCTTTGTGTGTGGACAGGGCTCATAGACCAAAGCAAGGCTAATGTTCCCTTTGAAGCCGCACATATAAAATCTATTTTCTTGCCTGTGGAAGCAGCTACTAATGGAAGCACCGGTGCCATTTGTGAGCTTGCTTTTTTTTTCCCCCCTCTGGTCATTCACTTCTGTAAAACTAGTCACCCCATTCCTCCTTTTTTTTTAAGATTTATTTTATTGTTTTTGACAGAGACAGTGACAGAGAGAGACAGAGAGGGAGGAAGACCCAGAGCAGTCTCCATAGTCACATGTCATCAGTTTTTTGACATGGTTTTGTTCCACACATGTGGGCAGGAACCGAGCAGGGTGGGAACTGGGGTGGGGGTCTCCAGCATCAGAGGCACGCCAAGGACCAAACTGGGGGCACACCCCAGTTCAGCATATGGGTCCCCACGGGCCAGGCCCAGGGCCAGGACTTGCTCCTCAGTCGCCGGGCCTGCAAAGCAAGTGCTTAACCCGCTGAGCCATCCCAGCACCCCCCCTCCCCCCTCCCGCCCCATTTCTGAGTACAAAATACCAGATTGGTCTGTCTGCCCCTGTTATTTCTCAGCTAATCACGAACATCGGGTCCCAATCCTGGTAACAGTGTACCAGAAGAGCAGGACTGTAGAAATCACAGGCTGTGAGCATAGTACCCAGTGCTGAATTCAAGCATAAATGCTCAACAACATCTATTGAATTAAATAAATGTTCTTCAAAGTTACATTTACTATTCCAAGGTGAAAAGGTCTAATGATAATGTGGCTAAAAATTTTAAAGCAATATTGGGATAATTAATAATAGTACCAACCTGCAAAGTTGTTGAAGATGAAATGAACTGGATGAGAACTCGCCTCAAAGTCATGAGGTCTGGGGTTCAATTCCTGGTCCCAGCCTGTGCAGACCCATACTGACCTGTGGTGCAAATGGTAACTGCTGGGATTACCCAGAGGCAAAGGCACTTGCCTCCTATGTGGGAGGCCCTTGGTTTGGTTCCCGCTCCATGTGGTCCCACAACCACCTGTGTGGCATGAAACCATATCACAACTAATGGTGTGCAACTATGGAGACTGCTCTGGTCCCTCCCTTCTCTCTCTCTCTCTCTCATTCTCTCTAACCTTCTCTCAAAAAAAAAAAAAAACCCACAAAAAACAAACACATTAAATAAACCAACATATGTGAAAATACCTAGTAAAACTTCAAAGTCCTATACACACGTTAATTACTATCATTATAGATAGGTATTGTTGATAAACAGTCTTTTTGGAAAGTGAATAATATTTGGAGTCAGAAGATACTTCTTTCTCAGCCCCCAATAGTGTGACTTTGAAAAGTTGCTCAGAATTGTATTCTGAGCCTTATTCCTCTCATCTGTAAAGTGGGGGTTTTAATATTGTTATTTTCTCTCCACATATAGCTCAGAGGGTTGTGAAATTCTCTAAAGGTTATAAAGTACGAGGATAAGTTGATTTTTGTTTCTTTGTTTGGGTGATCAGTAAACAGTGATCCAGTGGACAGAATGCCAATGGGATACACATTATCACCCCCAGGAGTGACACTAGATTTTAAAACATACTACTTCTCAGAAAGTGTATTTATTTGGGGCCAAGGCCATATGGCTGTTGAAGCTGTGGACCACTCAAGGGTGAAGCCATAGCCTTGCTGCCAATGTGGAATGTTCAAGCAGTGGGGCTGACAGGCCTGGATAACTTCAAATTGAAGTATCAGGAGACCACTCTTCCATCCAGCACTTCCGTGACTTCTAATGGGTAGCAAAGTAGGAAATAGGCATTCCCTGGTGGGTTTAACAGTAACAACACTGGACAGAGAATCAGAAGCTGGGTTCAAGACCCAGTTGTTGTACTTTCCAGCTGTGTGCTCACAGACCAGTCATTTCTCATTGCTTAGCTGGAAAAAGGGTATAATGAAATCAGTTCCACAGGACTGTTGTATAAGTAATGTCTTTTTGTAGACTGGGAGGCACTGAACAAATGTGAGTATTAGTATTCTTCTCAGACACTGAGGGAGATGTTACTAAGCAGTGAAATGTCCTCGCACATAAAAAGCAGAATCAGACAGGAACATAAGCAAAAGGCTTGGATAATTCACAAACTGAAATAAACAGCTCCTGAATCAGACAGACTAAGCTACGCTGGTCCAATATAGGACCCTGGTGGCAACTTCAGTGGCTAGAAATTTGAGCCTATAAGGAAAAACCAAAGGGGTAATTTCCTCTACAGAAAAGAGAGATAGGATGAAACCCAATGGTTTCCAGGTATACACAGGGCAACTGGGAAAGGTGGTGATCAGCTGCACCATTTCCTCAGAAAATGGGACTTGCAGGTGGCCGAGATGAGGACCTGTTAGGGTGAGTGGGTTGGGGGCTGTGGAGGAGGTTAGAGGCCGCACAAGAGTGCTGTGACCTGATTATGTCCTCAGCCAGACTGTCCGTTCCAGACCCAGTCTGGGGTGCAGACACTGTCATGGAGTTTAATCATGTTGATCAAACATGGACCGACGCCTCACAGTGAAACATTTATCTTTGTGAGATAGAGCTTAAAGGTGCTCGTGGGACAGGGACCTTGCTTTGGCAGATAGCACACCCCAGAACTAAACTCTACAGCCACTCCTCACTTAACGACCTACCTGTTTAACGACCACTCAGACTTAGGACAAGTTCTCCAGCTCGGGAGCCTCGTTTCTCAGTCTGTGAGTCTCATGAATCCCCGTTCTCAGTCCTCGTCTCATTCCCAGAGTGGGTTAGTGTTCACTACACGAAGACTTTACAGTCACGCAAGACTGCATATTTCATTTGTAAGTGTGGTACCACATGGTATCTATGGAAAAATACATACCCTGTGGCATCACAACACACGCCAAGGCATCCGCCTTTCAGCTTGAGTATGGACCAACTTGCTTAACAACCTAGTCGTGGGAATGGAACTCGGTGGTCAAGTGAGGCGTGCCTGTACTTTAATCCCTAAACTAGCTACTTGGGACCATTTAGTGCAGCCTTACATGATTTTAAATACAAAACAAAATTCAGAAATAGTCATCATTCCTTAATTATTTTTAAACTATTGATCCAGTACTAGTGACAGTTATGTACTGGCAGAAAACCCTTGGTGAACAGGGCACTGTGTTCCTTTCCATGCGGCAGTGAGGGAGGGAGTTAAGCCCTCAAATAACTGGCATAACAGTAGGTGGAGAGTGAATTGTGGAGGGTCAGGGGAGAAAGCAGTCCCCCCCGACTGTGGAGAGGACAGGTACCAGTAGAGAGACAGTGGCATTTGGATCAGGGACTGGAAACCGGCAGCTTTTGGTAGGATGTTCGCAGCAGTGGGTATAGCATGAATCTGTGTGGAAATTAATATTTGATTTTTTATTATCCACGGTTTTTATTGATGGCGTCTTTAATCAAAGTAAGTTTGTTAGGAATAGTGCTTGTGCATTACACATTTGTGACTGTGCAGCTTCTACACAGAGTTCCATACATATCTGGAGTGAATGGCCCTAACTTTCCAGTTTCTCTTCCATAGTTTCTCAGAGATTCTGCTCTAACAATTTATTTTATTGTTTGAGAGAAGGTAAGAGAGAGAAAGAGGGAGAGAAGCGGGGAGGGCCCAGAGCAGTCTCCATAGTTGTACATCATTAGTTGTGACAATTTCATGCTACACAGGTGGATGTGGGGCCTTGTGGGGTGGGAATCGAAGTGGGAGCCTCCTTCGATGAGAACCTGCCCCGCCATCCCTGTGGTTATGGGCCAGGACTGGGAATCAAACCCAAGACCTTGCGCTTGTGAGACAAGCGCTCAACCAGCTGAATTATTCTGGCACCCCCCATCTAGGCTTTCATGTCCTGCTCACGTTCAAATCATCCCCATCTTGTGAGACCACTTTCCCTTTATTTCCTGAGGAGAAAGGACTCAACCTCTCTCTGACTCCTATTTTTATAAAGCTGAACCACATGAAATTGATGTTTCTGTAAGTAAAAAATGGCCAAATACTGGCAATTTAACTGGTTCAGCCTAATGGATTCTCTTGCACTGATGCCACATGCACTTGGTCTTACTTTGTAATACTTCTCATTAATAGAGTTACCTTGTTTCTTTCTTTCGTGACTTCCTCCCTGCTTGTACCCCAGTCCCACCAAATGTAAGCCCCATAAGAGAAAAAGAGGTATCACTGTCTTGTCTTTGCTGTACCCCTCACTGCTAGCATACTGCACATGGTAGGTGCTCAATATTTGTTTCATGATTGAATAAATATTTTGCCTCCAAGTTCAATCAACATTCTGGAAACATAAAACAAAAATACAAACCAAAACAAAAACTATACCCCAGGTTTGGGCATTAAACATATTTTATCTAGTTGTGGGACTGGGTGAGTCTTTCAGGGTCTCATTTATCTCAGCTCTAACAACCAAATTGTGGGGTACACCAAGTCAGTGGTTCCCAAACCTGGCTTCTCACGAAAGTTGCCTTAGTGGAGCATTAAAAATACAGATTCCAAGGCACCAAATATATGGTGATGAAAAGAGAACTGATTCTGGGTGGTGAGCACACAATGCAACACACAGATGATGTACTATAGAATTGTACATCTGGAACCTATGTAATGTTTACCAACCAATGTCAACCCAATACATTTAACAATTAATAAAAACGTAAATAAATAAAGATGCATGAAGTTAATTTTACTAGCCAATGTCCCCCAAACACATTTAAATAATTTTAAAAATGCATTAAGTGATTTAGAATTGGTACTTCTTTTGCTAGAAAAACAAAAGGCAAAGTTACCCAAAAGAAAATGCAGATTCCAACGCTCATCCAGAACAATGGAATCACAGTGGGGGAGAGACCCAGAAATCTGTGGGCTTCTTCACCGCCCAAGATGACTCTTAGGTAGCCACCGACACAGCTGCCAGCCTGCAGTTGGGACCTGCCAGACTCCAGGAAGTCTCGGGGAGAGGCCTGCTCCTGTCTTGCTCACTGCCGGGTCCCCAGAGCATGACACAATGCCTAGCATGTGGTGAACAGCAACGAACAGTTGAATGCATGTTGGAGGGCTTTCCGTTTCTGAGAGGCATCTTGAGCTGAAAGCGGTCTTACATGCATTGACCTTGAGAGTTTTCTAGGGTCCCCTTGGGCTCCCAAACTCAAGATGCTTGTATATTTGTGATAGTGTGTAATAAGCCCTGTGTCCCTGGGCAGTTTCTCTTCTTTAAGCCTCAGATTCTTCTGTGAAATGAGGGCACTGGGTTAAATGACCACTAGGGTCCTATCGAACTTGATCTTGCTTTCCATAATGACTCCTCTACTTACTGTGTGATTTGGGGCAAGTGAGGTATATCTTGTTAAAATACCTGTAAACCCATTCTCTTACTCCTTGTCATTGGACTGTAAGTCTCATGAGGACAGAGACCTTGCCTATCTCATTGCATCTATCTTATAATACTTAGTACTTGGCATAATCACTCAATAAATCATTTTTTTCCCCCAAAGATTTACTTCACTGATCTTGACAGAGAGACAAAGAGGGAGGGCCCAGAGCAGTCTTCACAGCCATATGTCATCAGGTCTAGACATGGTTTTGTTCCACACAGGTGGGTGAGGGCCACACAAAACAGGAACTGGGCTGGGGGCCTCCCGCATGGAGGAAGCACACCCCAGTTCGGCATATGGGTCTGTCTGGGCCGGGGCTGGGATTCGATCCTTGGTCCCTGGGGCTTCAAAGCGAGCACTTAACCCACTGAGCCATCCCAGCTTTCCTGTTTTGTTTTATATTATTTAAAAGGTATTTTAAATTTCAAATTATTTGTTTTTTTGTATATAAAATTTGATTTTTATTGATACACTTTTTACTGTTTTGCTAAAGTTTATTAATTCTAATTTATATATATTAAAATATGTCTTGTGAAAATAACGATTTTTAATATCTTCCTTTCCAACACCTATATATAATTTTTGAGGTATAAACCATTTTTTACTGGGCTTAGGTTAGAAGTCTACAAGTCTTCAGGGACACGGTTTATTTGTTGGTTTTCTTCTCTAAGTTTTTCTTGTGTTGTTTTTGTTTTTGGCTTGTTTGAGCTACTTCTTCCTGCAGTGAATCTTGGCCTCATCCTACCTCTGCTTCTCTAGGGTAGCTGCCATCACCTGAAACTTCCAGCCAGCCTCATAGGTCAGATACCTCAGGTAGTCAAACTTATGTGTTGGCTTCAGATACAGAAATGTGAGCAGAAACGATCATCTGCTTTTTTTTTTTTTTTTTTTTTTTGGCAAACACCTTGAGGTGGCCTGGCCATGCTTCATCTTGTGGGACAACATGCATAGTCTATCTGAAGAGGTGCTTGCAGATCCAGAAGGGATAGGGACGATGGGATGAACTGGTGTCTATGTGCTTGTGGAAGAAGGCCAAGGCTTAGTACCTCCACTTATTTCTGTAGAAGTTGCCAGGAATGTTAATGTCCTCACAGTGCATGACCACCGCAGTAGTACCGGCCTGGCCACTCTGGCCTAGGTGACCCAGGAGGTAGTTTTAGTCATTGATTACCACACTCTGACCGTCTGCTCACTTTGGCAGCTTCCTCTAGAAAATGAATTCCTGTGCTTTAAAATTCTGTTTCTTGTCTTCTTGTACTAGTTGGGACCCTATTGCGCTGTTGAAAGGTAGTGGTGAGAATAGACCGTGTTTCCAATCATAGGAGCAAAGCTTTTCACATTTTACCATTACAAAAGATATGTCCTGTAAGGTTTCAGAAATACCCTCTTCAAACTAAAGAAGTTTCCTAGTCATCGTTTGCTAAGAAATTTCCTTCATGAAAATTTATAACATCCTTTTCTTACTCTACTAAAGTGATTTGATGATTTTTCTCCTTCAGTCTCTTAACATGGTGAATTACATTTGCTGATTTTCATGTCAAATCATTGAACTGGTTTATAATCTACTATTCTTTTGAATTTGTTTTGCTAATATTTGTTTTAGATTTTCAAAAATAGACTTCATATTTTAGAGCAGCTTTAAGTTCAGAGAAAAATATAGAAGATAACAGAAATTTTCCCTATACTCCTGCCTCCACACATGCATAGCCTTGCCCCTTATCAACACCTCCACATCATAGTCACCCAGAATCAGAATTTACCTTAGGGTTCACTCTTGGTGTTATACATTCTATGGGTTTGGGCAAATGGATAAGGACATATATCAACCATTATAGTATCATACAGAATAATTTTACTGCCCTAAAAATTCCTCTGTGCTCTGCCTATTTATCCCTGTCTCTTGATTAACCTCTAGCAAACTCTGAATTTTTTACTGTCTCCATATTTTTGCCTTTTCCAGAATGTCATATAGCTGGAATCAGAGAATATAATGTTTCAGATTGGTTCCTTCCTTCCTTTCTTTTATTGTTTTTGACAGAGAGAAAGAGAGACAGAGAGAAAGGGGAGGGCCCAGAACAGTCTCCATAGTTGCACGTCATTGGCTTTCTACATAGTTTCATTCCACAGGTGGGCGTGGGGCTGGGCAGGGCAGGAATTTCGGAGATTGGCTTCTTTCATTGGGCAATACACTGTTAAAGTTCATATCTTTTCATGCCTGATAGCTCAACTTTTTTATGCTGAATAATATTCCATCGTTTGGATGTAACACAGATTATTTATGCTGTCACCTACCAAAGGACATCTTGGTTGCTTCCAAGTTTTGGCAATTATGAATAAAGCTACTATAAACATCTGTATGCAGGTTTTTGTATGGACATAAGTTCTCAAATCCTTTAAATAAATACCAAAGAGTGTGATGACTGGATCATATCCTAAGAGTACGTTTAAGAGATGCCAGGATGGCTCAGTGGGTTGAATGCTCATGTTGCAGCCCAGGGTCAAAGGATTGAATTCTGGCCCCAGCCCATGTGGACCCATATGCTGAACTGGGGTGTGCCCCCTGTTCAGTTCTCACTAGGGGGAGCTCCCAATGTGGGAGGCCTCCAGCCTGGTTCCAACCCCACGCAGCCTGTGGAATGAAACTATGTAGAAAACTAATGATGTGCAACGATGGAGACTGCTTTGGGCCCTCCCCCTTCTTTCTGTCTCTCTTTCTCTGTCAAATACAATAAAAATAATAGATCTTTATTTTTAAGAAAGAGTATGATTAGTTTTATAAGAAAACCACCAAACTGTCTTCCAAAGTGGCTACACCATTTTGCATTCCCAGCAGCAATGGATGAGAGTTTTTGTTGCTCTACATCTTAGGCAGCATTCGGTGGTATCAGTGTTGTGGATTTTTAAGTCCACTTGTTTTATTCAGTCAGCATTCAAATGCTTACATATTTTCTCTTTTCATTATTCTTTTATGACTTTCTGGCATCACACTGGGAAATCATTTTCCATTTGTTTGAAGAATACCCTTTAATATGGGTTGGTTCCTAAAAATTTCTCACAGTCATTTCTCTTTCTGCCCTCCCTACCTTCCTCTCTCTCTTTTTGGAATGGCTCGTTTTTCTTTCATTCTTGAGGCTATTCTTTAGCAGTGTGCTTTGTCCACAGTGGGGAAAGCTTGGTGTTAGGGAGTTAACAACCCAGGAGCAATCCTCAACTACTGAGGGATGGATAAATGCCTCCAGCTTCCTCCCCCTCAGTGGGATAATTCTGAGGTGTATCCCCCAAAGACCTCACTGGGAATGAATCATAGTTGCCCACAGTGGTAAACATTTATCAGCCCATCTTTTATTGAGTTTTCTCCTTTCTCTGTCTCATTTCTCCATTCCCACATAGTGCTTCCTGTAATCAGTTCCTAAATAAACTATTTATAGCCAAATCCTTCCATTAAGGTCTGTTTTGGGGGAAACCAAATATAAGACATGACCTGTTTCAGGGATATAGTTCTTCATGGCTCAGTACAAAGTAAGAGGGGGTTCATTAGCACTCACCACTGCACCGGGGTACCTTGGACATCAATCCCTGCTGATTTAGCTCTGAGTGCTTGTCAGAACTGCGCAGCCGTTTGGCTTCTCACTCTGTCTTTCTGGAATTGGCATTCATCCCAGAGGAAAAAGTGGCTCCAAACACAGGACTCACTTTCTTGGGTCTTATTCATCCCTTGGATCCTAGTTTGGTAATTCATCATTATTTTCTTAACTTTTTTGTACCATACCTTTAAGCAGACTTAAAGAGATATTTTGGCTAACTTTTCTAGTTGTCCTGAAAGGGAGAATTAATTTAAATTATTAGGAAAAAAATCCCCTTGCCCCATTTCTAGGTTTATGCTGCATTTTGAGTCTTCAAAAAGCTTCTGCTTGAATGCTGATTATCTCTAGTCCCTATTTGTATTCCCTCCTCACCCATCAATGCAATGGGCTTTCTCAACTCCATGCCTTTATTCTTGTTTTTCCCTATTCAAAGTGCGACCCACAAAAGGGTTGGTGTCCTGGGAGAGGAAAGTTCTCCCTAACATTCTAGCTTGGGACAACAAACAGGTTGCTATGTCAAGATGGTTGTCAGTCAAAGACCAGGTGGGCAGTTTGAATGTGCTGCCTACAGTGAGGAGAGGGGCCTTCAACCAGGAGAGAAGGTCTCAGTTCTAGGAAACCCAGAGTGGCTAAAGCCTGTTGGAAACCGGGTGGAAGCACAATGAAAAGATGAAGAAAGATTTGGAAGAAAAAGTAATGAAGCAAAGTATGGGTGTGGTGTGGAGTTTGTTCTGGGGTAAATGTAAAATGACTAAGTTTTAGGCTGGATATTCTATTCGCCCATAATATTCTTGAAAGTCCAGCTTCAATGACTTATCTTAATTCTCTTGGCTGGAGTCACTTCCTCCTTTAACTTCCATAGCACTCTTATTGCATTATCATATCACATTTTTCCTATTGGCTTTGAATAGTCTGTTCCTTCTAAATTATTAACTTGATGGCAGCTGTAGTACAGAGGAAAGAGCAATGCGACCAAAGTTAGATGACCTAGGTTTAAATCTCGGCTTCAGCACTCACCTAAAATGTCGGAGCCGAAGTGTCTTTATTTAATGAAGATAATATTATTTATCCCACATTGTGCTTTTTAGTATTACAAGACCTAAGTGTATAAAGTGGAACATGGTGAGAACTTGAAAAATAAAAGCTTCCATCTGTGAGAGCCTACTAAATGTTGAGGTCCCTTAGGTGCTTGACATAATCTTTCTTAGACCTCACAACCTTATGTAGATCTATAATTTGGAATACAAACTAGAAAAAAAGGCACTGTGATAGGTTAATTAATTTAATCAATGTCACACAGTTAAGCAGCAGAAACAGGATAGAAATCCAGCTCTGTCTGGGTCTAAAACTAGTGGTGTTCATCCCATGGCTCACATAGACTTCTAAAAAGTAGTGGACTTGAAATCACTTTTTAGTCTAAATTAATTGAGGCCAATTTTGGAGCTAGTGACCTACAAAAGTGTTCCATTATCTGTCTCACGGGGTACCTACTCTATCCCGATTTATAAATGTTTCATGTATCTTGTTCAAAAGAACCTCCTAAGCAAAAGTGTGTATGTAATGAATTAACAGAAAAAAAAAACTGTTATTTAACATCAAGAACGTTTCAGAGGACTCGATTTAACGAACATCCCCACAGACTGGAGAAGGGACTTCATGTTTTCTTTCACTCTGCCTTGAAAGAGGTTCTTGATTTTTTGAAGGGGACATAGAAGCCGTTGAGAAGGAAGCTATGAACTGGCTCGGTAGGAAAAAAGCAGCTAGATCCATTCAAGAATTTGCCGTTATAATCCCACTGGCCATAAATTGAAGAACACCTTTGTAGAGTAGATAAATCATCTTTCATTTAAACGTCGTAAAAAAACATGAATTGTTTAAATCGGGAAATTGTGTAAATGTCCCTATTTTGCCTTTGTGCGGCTACGTGATTGATGGTGTTGGGGGAAATTGGGGAGACTAGGGTGATAGAAGTTGCTGCAAAGTCAGCCGTGTGATCTGACGACAGGACCTGGTGGAAAGGTCCTTACGTAACCACCTTCCCCAATGGCAGGGTGTGCATTTCTTGCCCCTCAACTGATTTTACACTTCCACTTTAAATATACCCGCGGAGGCAGGACCAGAAACAACCAACTCCCCTGTGGATGCGCAAAACAGGTAGAGCCGCCCCAGAGACATCAAGGCGAAGCAACACGGGGGCCCCTGCTCCTGCCCACGTCCCCCGGGGCACGCACCGGGGCGGCTGGCGGACTCCCGGCCCGCGCGCGGCCGCCGCTCCGCCTGCTCCGTCCCTAACACGTGCTCCCGGAACACTCGCTCGGGAGCGGGCGCGCGGGGGCCGAGCGGGCCAATCGGCACGCGCCTTACAGCGCCGTGGCCAGACCGCGTCGAGCCGCCCAATCCACGGGGCCCTGCCGCCCGTTTCCCGGCGCCCCGCCCCCTCGCCGCCGCGCCCCCACCCGCGGGTCCCCTCCCTCCGCTCGCCCCTCCCCCGCCGCTCGGGAGCGGAGCCTGCGAGACGGAGAAACTGGGGCAGAAGTGAAGATGGCGGCGGCGGCGCTGGCGGCGGCGGCTTCTCGCCATTGACGCGCGGTGCGGGCTCATCTCCCTCCCCACCTCCCTAGTCCGAACCCCGTCAGCCGCCGGGACCACACCGTCCCCGCAGCCCGCCCCCCGCCTCCCTCCCCAGGCGCCCCTCCCGACGCCCCGCTGCCGCTGGCGGCGGCGCGCCCCAGGTCCCGGCCTCGCAGTCCTGCGCGCTGTCGGCGGGGGAGCGGGTGGCGTGTGGATCCGTCCTGCTCGCCCCGCCGGACTGCCGGGCTGTGGGTACACGCCCGGCAGGGACGCGGCGGCGGCCCCTGCGCATTTGCTTCTCTCCATTTGGGGACTGGGAGGCGGCGGCGGCAGTGGGCTTTGGGGAGGGGAAGTGGGTTTGGGGGGGCGGGCGAGAGCGGGAGGGGGCCGTCCTCGTGAGGACGAGAAGGAAGCACCATGACGTCCATCCATTTCGTGGTTCACCCTCTGCCGGGCACCGAGGACCAGCTCAATGACAGGTAATGGGTCCGGTGGACGCGGGGAGGGGCTCCCCGCCCTCCCCTCCCCCACGGGGCCGCGCCGGGGAGGGCGCCCGTGTTTACGCGCCGGCCGGCGGGAGGGGTCCGCACGGCTCCCGAGTCAGGCCCTTTCCGGGGCAAACTTACGGTCCCCACGGCCGCGGGGGGATCGCGGTGTGGACGGGAAAGCAAGCTGCACCCCCCACCCCCGGAGGAGCCGCGTTGAAGTCGGCGGAGAGCGGGGAGATCTGGCTCCCGGGGCCGGGGGGGGGCTGTAATTACCGCCCGGCCCAGGCCCGAGGAATCCATATTAGTCAAAGTTGAATTGAGACAGACAATGCGGATGGGGGATGGTGGAGGTGAAAAGAGAGGGAAGAGGAGAAGCAGGGTGAGGGGCCCCGGGGTGGGCTGCGCTCGCGGGCCCCTGGGAGTTGTGTCCGGTGGGGTGGTTTGGACCTACCAAGCCTGGAGACCCCGGGGGGAGGAGGGGCAGGAGGGAGAGGCCGATTCCCGGCAGGTCGCGGTGGGGGGCGGGGGAGGAAGCGCCATGATTATTGTTATTATTATTAAATTTGAGCCCCTGCAGTGAGGTTTGCCTGCTTGGGAAGGGGATGAATTCTGGCGGGGGGTGGGGAAGGAAGTGGATTGGATTCCCTTTGCTCTGCCCTCGAAACAGTGCTGGCGTTCCTGCTCCCGGTCCCTCCGGTGCAAGCTTTTTTTTTGTTTGTTTCCCTTTTTATTCTAATGATAGTGATTTCTTGAGTTGTAATCTGACAGCTAAAAACCGTGCGTGGAGTTAAAGGAAAACTTAACGTTTGCAGTTCGCAATGCTGCTTAACACGCTGTAAATTTCTGGATGGGTTTGCTATGGGCGGAGGAGGAATGATGATTTTTTTTTTGTTGTTGTTAGTCTTTCATAAGACGGCTGTTTGGGCCGTGCATTTCTCCCCTTCCTTATTCCCGGTTCCCTGCCAGCTTAGGATATTGAATTGCAGGGCCGCATGCTCTCAGGAAACTGAGATAAGGCAGGAAAAGTTCCTTCATGGTTGCAAAAGAGACTCCGAGGAGGTTGAAGGAGGTCTCCATTAAAACGAGTCTTAGAATCTAGGACTCAGATCTAATGATGGGCTAAATGTTTACAGGGTTAGGAAGTGGTGGGGCATTTTAAGCCTCCTCGCCGGTGCTTTCGCTGCTCTCTTTGAGTGTAGGAGGACATCTGGTCCTAAGTTTTGAAGTTAGATATAATTTTTGCTAAGTGACCGATGACATAAGTCGCACGACGCTCTATTTGTCATGTGCTTCTTGGAGGGAGGAAGAGGCCTAATTTTGCTAAGATGTTGGCCTCGGTCTCCAAGTATCTAACCGCCTCAGGTGGGGGCTTAGTTTTTCAGTTCCAAACTTTGGCGGCTTAGTTTCTGGCCCAGGGTTCGGATTTTTCTGAACTTCGCTCTAGTCATATTGTATTTAACATATTTGTGATTCTTTTGGAATACTTTTTGAAAATATTAACCACTTGGAGTTTACCACATGGCCCCTCTAAATACTGAAAGAAGTTTTAAGTCATTTATTTTTAACATTTTGTTATGGGATCCTTACTCTGATTTTTATTTCATTAGCGACAGATATTTTTAAAGATTTTAACATCCGATTTTCTTTTTTTGGGGTAAATTTTAGAATCAGGCTAGTAGTAGGGATAGGTCTGTTGTCATTCCTAGAACTAAGTTGGTAGTGCTTCTAGTGTTACTTATTTTGTAACTTAGAAAACTGCAGGAGGAAGAAGAGAAGTAGGACATGTTTTCTATATTAGTCCTACTTTATATATACCAAGAATCCTGGCTAGTTTACTCAATGATTAGGCATGCCAAAACCTATTTTGCAGTAGTGTTGGATACTTTGATTCATTTTTGAGTATTCCTTTTGCTTCAGCTAGTCTTGAGAAAATTTACAAATAATGTATCTTTTTTTATAGCAACCTTTTCTTGTTTTTTCATTCCTAGTATAAACAAGTAATAAGCTTTGGTTTTGATTCCTGTAGTGTCAGTATACAATATTAAGAATATTTAGGTGATTTTTTAATTTATGAAATAAAAGACAAGTGGATTTGATTTAGATCATAAATGTGTGTTTCATGGGGGGCAGATGTTTTGGAAAAATAGTACGAAAGGCCTGTAGGTAAAATTTTAGGGACCTTTAGTTATATCTAGTGGCAGTAAAAATGTCTGATCTGTTGAGATTTGTGAAGGCAGTTTTGAGACAGCTGTGTACCTACCCTGAGTTTTGAGGTTGGAACTGTTCTGTCTCTCCTAAAGGAGAGAGCCTGTTTGCATACTTAGTTGCAAAGTAGTAGGATCAACCCATTGCTGCATTGCTTTGTTTCCAAAAGATAGTGACTTTCTGGAGACTTTTAACTAGTACAAGAGTCCCAGAATACTGTCATCTTCAGATAAAAGCTTTTCCAAAGTTTAGTGAGTTTTGGTAATAGAAAATAGTTTACTATTAAAGCTTGATTTTTATGTGAGAAAAGTGCCTGTGACAGAATGAAATGACAAGTGATAATTTTGTTTAAAAAAGGTAGAAGTAGGTAGACTTTGTTCTTTGCACAAAAAGCAGTAAGATTGGACACTCACTGTGGTGTGCTGTAAGTAAATTGCTCAAAGAACACTTAGGGGACTCGAAACAGTATTTTCTTCAAATAAGTTTTTTCTTTAAATAGCCGCCACATCCTGTTAAAATCAAAGTATTTTGTTCTGTGTAATTTAGTGATGTCTCCAACATTTCAAATATACTCAGCATTAAAAAGAAGTTGTATCTGATTTTTCTTCTTTGTGTTTTCAAACTTGCTAATTATTTGATAGTCTTTGTATATTTTTGAATGTTAAAGTTTTTAATTATTGGCTCTGGGAGACTAAATAATGAATGCTAGTTGATGAATATAGGTGGGAGGATAGCTAGGGCAGAGAAGAGGAATTCAGCCTAGGACAGGGGTGGCGAACCTTTTGGCGATTGAATGCCAAAGTTTATGAAATAAGAGTATACTCGCTTGACTCGCGTGCCAACCCATCGAATGAGATAGAGGTATCGATTATTTTTATGTCTATAAGAGCATAAACAATAATTTTTAAAATGGTATTCACAGCTCCGCATGCCGAAATAATTGCTCCGCGTGCCACTTTGGGCATGCGTGCCATAGGTTCGCCACCCCCGGCCGAGGATGTTGGTTGTTTCCTGGAGTTATTATAAGGTCCTTGGTGCTGAGTGACTGGCCCTCTGGAAATACTCATTTTGTTGAATTGAAACAATCCCATGCTTAGATACTTATGTGACATTTTGATTTTCTTTTTAATGAATTTCTTGAGTTAGTGCTATGTTCCTGCTTAAAACATTGCCTCAGAGAAAATAGAAAACTGATACCAAGAACATAGTTCTGCAAGTTGAGTTTGAGGGGAGAGCTTGAAGTGCCTGTTCACTGAGACCTGGAATGCACCCAAGAAGTTATGTAGACCAGTCTCTTCATTTATGAGTTCAAAAAACACGGCTAGAGATTTATGAAATTTATCCAGGGGTATACAGTGAGCTACTGGCAGATGAGGTCCACATGATGGGTCTTCTGACTTTGTTTTCAAAGTTCCGGGCTCTTTCCACTGTTGCATGTGGTCCATATTCTGGGATATTACTGCTTTCTGGGCAGCCTAGCCTTAGAATAGCCACTTGTCTTAGAGTTTTGGTTTTCATCGGTCCCTCAACTCTTCCCTCCAAACTGACTTCTGCCCTGTGTCAGGGTGCTGACCCTCTCAACCCTTTTCTAGTACTAGGTTAGCAGAGGCCTTTTTAAGGTGATGTAGATTGACATGACTTTATCACTGTCCTGGGGATGCATATTGATACCAATACAAACCAGTTCTCATTGCTTTGTCTGTATGTGGAATTTTCCTGTGAGCTTTGCTTTTTGGCATTGTCATGTGTTGTGCAGTCATAAACAGTCTTGGCTGAGATTGTCATATCAAAGGGGCTTTTTTCTTGGAGCTTCCCTTATGTGTGTAGGGTTACAAGGTAAGGTACTATAGACAGGAGTTTGAAATTTGGAATTCCTAAATCTGGGGCTGTCCCAGCCCTGCTATTATTAACTATGTTATGGTAAGTTAGTCATTTAACCACTTAGAACCTCATTCCCTCTCTCTTCTTCTTAACCCCCCCCCCCACACACACACACACTTTCTCCCCCAACACACACACACACACCACAAGCTTTGAATCAGGCAGAATACGCACCTCAAAGTTAAGAACAGTTGAGATATAGTGGTTGGGAAAACCCAAAGATTATAATGCAGATTCTGTGGAGAATACTATGAAGAGATATGGTTACTTTTAACTGCTTTTATGTGTAGTCTAGTTTCTAAATAGAAAAGCAGGTCCTCCCAAGATACTGCCCCAGAATATCCTTAGCACTGATTGCAGAATCTAGACTCTTGGTCTTAGATCAGCCGTTTTCAACGGGGTGTGATTTTTGCCCCCCAGGAGATACTTGGCAGTGTTTGGAGACATTTTTGTCACTAGTTAGTGCACTGCCACTGGTCTCTATTGGGTCGAGGCCAGGAGGTGCTGCTAAACATCCTACTATGTATGGAACAGTATCCACAACAGGAGTATCCTGTCCAAAGTTTGCTGTGGTTGAGAAACTCTGTCCAAGGTTATCTTGAATGCATATTAGATGTAAAACTAAAATGGAAATGAAGAAAAATCCAAGCAATATAAGTTAGTTTTAAACATGACTATTTAAATTGAAGTTAATTAAAAGGAACTAAAATTAAAAAGTTCTTCAGTTCTAGCCACATTTCAAGTGCTCTGTAGTCACATGGAGCTGGAGGTCACCATATTGGACAGTGCAGATATAGAACAGTGCCATTGTCACCAAAAGTTCTATTAGACAGCTTGTCATAGAAAGTGCCTTTTTTCACAGGGCATGGCATTTGTTAGTAAGTATTACTTATTTTTATTGGAACTGTTGGATTTCAAAGACTCTGGCATATCCTCTTAGTAGGAGCCAGGGATTTCATGGAGCTGAACAAAGGTTATGTAGGTAGTTGAAAGTGGCCGAAAATTTCAGTGGGCTACACCAGAAAATACAACTTTAGTCTGTGTGACATAGCATCAATCACATCACCAAACCAGTGGGAAATAGAGCAACTGTACTGGGAAAAGACAGGTGAGCTTAACTAAAATGATTAAATGAAGTTGATTAAGGAAAGTAAGATTAAAGCCAAATAGAATATTGAAAATCAAAACACAGAAGGGCAGATCAGTTTTATAAATTAAGAAAGCAGTGACTGAATTGTTTAGTAGTAGGTTTAGGAGTAAACAGACACATGTGAAGGAAATTACACAGTGCACAGGAGTACAGCTAGGAATAATGGGATGAACTTAAGAAAGGTCAGGATTTCCCCCCCAACAATTAGGTTATTTAGGAAATAGTGTCTAAAGGAAAGTTTAATCACTGATGAAAGTGTCAAATTACACTTCAGTAGACCTCCTAGGGCAGGGGTATCCAACCTTTGGCTTCACTGGGCCACACTGGAAGAATTGTCTTGAGCCACACATAAAATATACTAACATTAATGGTAGCTGATGAGCTAAAAAAAAGCGTTGCAAGGAAAATCTCACTGTTTTAACAATTTGTGTTGGGCTGAATTCAGAGTGGTCCTGGACATGCCTGTTGTAGGGTATTTTGAAGGAAGCTATTTTATGTCTTCTTTCCACTGTTAAATGCTTACTTCTACTTGAGAAAACAAACTCCAATTATAGTCTTGTGTTTTTGTCTTTTTAACACCTTAGCATTCTGAATAAATGAAAACAGCCTTTGCTCCTGTCTCAATGTGATTATGAACTGTTGATTTGTTTTTATAATTGATTTTTAAGTTTTCTTCTGAGAAGTATTTAAGCTTTTTATTATGGAAACTTTTAAGCATATACAGAAGTAGAGAGAATGGTATCATGAACTCCCATGTACAACAGTTATCCATCTCACCAGTTACCAACTCTTAGCCAGCCTGGTTTCAAGCCTCTTTCCATCTGTTCCCTTCTATGAGGTAATTTAATTGATAGACTTTCAACATATATTGCAAAGATGAAGACTTAAAAAAGAACCACAACAAAAAAGTGCCTTACTATCAAAATTCAGCCTGTTTAGATTTTCCTATTGTCACATAAATGCTTATTTTTGATGGACAATTTTGATAATTTTACCTGATAAAACTAATTAGGTTCTAACATGTTACCAGATTTGACATTCTTAGGAATAAGATAACACTTGATTGGATTATATGCTTAGAAGAAGGGGTGGCATTACACTGGAATTCTTAAGGTTCCTTACAGCTTGATGCTGTCACTTCTAACCTCCAGAGTGATAGCAATTTATCAGCAGTAACTTGTAATTATTATGTAATGATGATAAGGTGGGATTCATGATTTTAAGTTATTTTCTGTGGGGCAGAGGGAGGAATAAGATTGCCATGTGAAAAGTTTGCAACGTTCTCCTAATACCTGGAAGTGAAACTTAGTAAACTGACCGTGGCTATTTATTAGAAATTAGTAATGAGATTATATTTCATATTTTCTGGATAGGATCAGTGTAGTGGTAATAAACCCATTCTCACTTTTTTTTTTCAGCATACTAAATAAAGCATTAAAAACAGTGTTGGGAAAGCCAGGATGGCTGAGCGGGTTAAATGCTCACTTTGCAGGCCTGGGGACTGAGGATTGAATCCCAACCAAGGCCTGTGTGGACCCGTATTCTGAACTGAGGTGTGCTTCTCATGGGGGAGGCCCCCAGTTCAGTTCTCGCAGGGGTGAGTTTCCCATGCAGGAGGCCCCTGGCCTGGTTCCCACCTCACGTAGCCCCTGCCCACCTGTGTGGAACGAAACCATGTCAAAAACTGATGACAAACAACTATGGAGTCTGCTCTGGGCCTTCCCACTTCTCTCTGTCTCTCAAAAACAATAAAATAGGGGAAACCGGGATGGCTCAAGCGCTCACTTTGCAGCCCTGGGGACCGAGGATCGAATCCTGGCCCCGGCCCTTGTGGACCCATATGCTCCCCCCATTTCAGTTCTCTCTCTGTCTCTGTCTCTGTCAGTCAATAAATAAATAAATAAATAAACAAACAAACAAATAAAATCAATCAATCAATCAATCAATCTTAAAAAAAACCAACAACAAAAAATAAAATAAATCTTGAAAAGTCTTTCATGTGTATTCATGTCTTTAAGACACAATTTATCTTACCTATTATATAGCAAAAGTAATGTTATATGTTGAGTTTCTAATGCTATCATTCACCTTAAAAGGTTTTCAGCTTTCTCTATACTCTATTTTTAAATCAGCTTTATTGAAGTATCATTTACATACAGTAAAATTCACCCATTTTAAATGTATAGTTTGATGAGTTTTGACAAATGGATACAAAATAGGGGAAGCCGGGATGGCTCAGTGGGTTAAGAGCTTGCTTTGTAGCCCTGGGGACCGAGGATCAAATCCTGGCCCCAGCCCGTGCAGTCCCATATGCTGAACTGGGATGTGCTTCTCATGCGGGAGGACAACCCCAGTTTGGTTCTCGGCCCCCCGGGTTGGCTCCTGGCTCAAAGGGGCGTGCCTCCCATGCCGAAGGCCCCCAGCCCAGTTCCTGCCCTGTGCAGCCCCCACCCACCTGTGTGGAACAAAACCATGTTGAAAACTGATGATGTGCAACCATGGAGACTGCTCTGGGTCCTCCCCTTCTCTCTATCTCTGTCTCTATCTCTCTGTCAAAAACAATAAAATCTTAAAAAAAAAAGTGTGCTCACCACTGCAGTCAAGCTACAGAACATTTTGTCACCCCCAAAAGTGTGTGTGTGCGTGTGTGTGTGTGTTTGTTTGTTTTGTGAGGGAGGGTGGTGGTGACAGCCTGCTTGCTGTGATGTGTGAGGTGGAGGATGATGGGTTTTGTAAGCCATAAGAAAAAGCCATATTTGAGATTAGGATGTTAATTTGATGAAAAAAGTAAAAAAAGTAGAGACAATATGGTAGGGCTATTTTAGTGTCTAAATGATGAAAACATGGTTTTATATGACGGTTTGGAGGAGAGTGGTATTGGGTTTGTGTAGTTTGTCATCTGTTTTCTTATAGAAGTGGCTTTACTTCCTGTCCAAAAGTAATTTGAACTAGTCCAGTTATTGCTGTGTCATCTGCATATAGAAATCCTACTTTGTCTTTATAGGAAGTACCAGTGAAATGATTTTTCTTAAATTGCATGCCAATCTAGTTAATGCTTGGATTTCTAGTAGTGTTTAAACTGAAGTGTTCATCTCATAAAACCCGTTGATGTTTTCCTTAAGTGATTGCGTTTTCCTGCTTATCAGGTATTATGATTACTTCCTACAGCTAGAGAATAAACAGGGGGAAGGAGTACTTGTTATGGGGACAGTGTGACCTTTCGTTTCTGTGGTGGTGCTTTGGGGAGATTCTTTTTCATTGCCTCCTTTAGTTGCCAGTAGGGATGAACACAAATTGCTGCCACATGTTCCTACTGATTCCCTGTTAGGTTTCTGTCACTGCTGAGGGGAATGCAGACCCAGGAATGGGTGTCTTCTGTAGTGGAGGTTGACAGCCTATGGTCTGCAAGTCAGAGATGACATGTGGGCTGATTTTGTTGGCAGCTGTTCGTCTTTCTGCCACTTCTGAGAGAGAGCTACTGAAAAAAATAGACAGCACCCACATCCAGAGACAGAAATCTCTATATGGTTAGGTTAGCAGCCGTCCCATGCCATCCCATAGTGTTTCTGGTTTCACAGGAAGTGTTGAGTGAAGAGGACTCTAGGGCAGTTGTTCAGCTTTTCTTCTCCAAGATCTGACTCTTTGGAAATGTAAAAAGTCTTTTCAGTTGATACGAAGATTCAATCTTTGGTAAATTCTAGGACATTCTTTTTTTTTAAGATTTATTTTTATTGTTTTTGACACAGAGAGAGAGATACAGAGACAGAGACAAATAGAAGGAGGAGGGCCCAGAACAGTCTCCATAGTTGCACAATCATTGGTTTTTCCACATAGTTTCATTCCACAGGTGGGCGCGGGGCTGCACAGGGCAGGAACTGGGCCGGGGTCTCACCGGTGAGAACTGAACTGGGGGAATTCCCCAGCTCAGCATATGGGTCTGCACGGGCCGGGGCTGGGATTCGATCCTCGGTCCCTGGGGCTGCACAGTGAGCGCTTAACCCACTGAGCCATCCCGGCTTCCCTAGGACATTCTTGAAGGGTGATAACATTTGGTTTTGGATATGATATGTTTAAGCCATTTTATTTTTGAATGGAAAGGTTTTTCTGGCAATAGTGTTGATATTTTATAAGGGTAACATAACCAAATTGTAGTAACAGTATTTATTGTTGTGACTTTTCCTGATTAAGAGTTTCTTTGATTTAAAGTAGTACTTTTCATAGTGTCTGAATCATCAGGAGAGCAAAAACTTGAGGACCACTGTGTAAAAAACTCTTGCCCACCCACATTTCTTTATCTTAAAATGAGTTGATGACAGCAAATAGGGACAAGCTTACCAGCTCCTCACTGCCCCCAGCCATCCTTTCCCCTTCAGACTACAAGTTCTATAGCTATCTGAGGAAAGGGCATTTCCTTGCCCTTTGAGGCTAGAGTAATTCTGTTTTGTTTTTTTTACAAGTGAAATTTTAAAAATTTGAGGTAAGTTACATAAATATTAGGTCCTCAGCAGGGCTGTGAGACACTGGGAGGATAGCTTTTTTAAAATCAGACGTCTGTGCTCATGGGGTTACAGTCGTCTTGGGGGAGTGAAGTTGATCTACCGACCAGTAGCAAACAGAGTTTGGTTTGTGTAAATATTTGTCCTGAATTTCCTGCACACAGTTTGAGAACCATGTTAGATTAGTTTTTTTTGGTCAGTAAATGTGTGTGAGCGCTTCTCAAACATTGTGTTAGGCCAGGTTGCTGCTGTGTTTTAATTGCTGTACCTACTTTTCTTGGAACTATGGGTTGAGAAGTAGTTGGAACTTTTTCTGGCTTATTGGAAAAGTTTGGAGAAGAGTGAGGTGACAGATTAGTGGGCCTTAGGGAGTGGCATCAGGTGGGTGGGTGGACCATGTATTTTTTTAATTTTTTTTTTTTAACTTTTTCAAAACAATTAGGAGGAGGGATCCAAATAAAAACAGAATTATCTTCTGGAGGGCAGGTCCCTTATAATACAGGCTTCCTCACTAGGTGAGTGTTCTAGGGACCCGTCTGCATCAGTGTACTAGTTGGTGGTGGTGTGAGAAGGTGTGCTGGGCTTGAGTGAAAACATTTTCTTTTTGAGACTCAACACGTTTGCCCATTTTATGATGGGCGATTTACACAAAAACATGCAGCATGACAATGCACCTGCTCACACTGTTCAGTGTTCAGCAGTGTTTGACCAAAAACGTATGACCCCTCGTATCCATCCTTCCCTCCCTATTCACGTGATCTTGCCAAGAGACCTTCTTTTGTTTCCAGGGATGAAGAAAGTACTCAAAGGGAAGCAATGTGCTGATGTGGAAGAGGTTTAAAAAAAAAAAAGGCAGAAGCACCAAAAATCATCAAAATTGATGAGTTCAAAAAACTGTTTTGAGCAATGGAAAAAGCATCTTGAAAGGTGTATTGCATCAAAAGAGAGTACTTTGAAGGTGACTGAAGTTTAAACATGTAATGGGAAAGCCAGGATGGCTCAGCGGGTTAAGCGCTCGCTTTGAAGCCTGAGGATCGAATGCCGGCTCCGGCCCAGGCGGACCCACATGCTGAACTGGGGTGTGCTTCCTGAACGCGGTGAGGCCCCCAGTTCAGTTAACCCCCCCCCCAAAAAAAACATGTAAGAATAACTACACAGTTTTTTATAAATTCTGTGTGTTTTGGCTCTCCCCTCGAATGTACTCACAAAAAGTTGCATAGTAATGCAGAGAGATTCCCTGTACCTATATAACCCAGCTTCCTCCAGGGGTATCACCTTGACTGTGTCAAGTATTTTTCATATCCTTGTCAAAATAATAGAGATGTAAAGGAACATTTTCCCCATAGACTTTTTTTTAAAGATTTGTTTTTGAGAGAAGGTGAGAAAGAAGAGGGAGGGCCCAGGGCAATCACCATAGTTGTGTATCATTAATTGTGACATGGATTCATTCCATCCAGGTGGATATGGGACTGTGTGGGGTGGGAATCAAACCGGGGGGCCCTTCAGTATGGGAGGCAAGAACCTTCACCGCTGTGCCATCCCGGTGGTTGCCAGTTGCCCTACAGTTCAGCATATGGGTTTGCACAGGCCGGGAATCAAGCCCCAGACCTTTGTATTACAAGGCAAGCATTTTACCTGCTGAGCTATCCCTGTATTGCCTCCCCATGTGCAGTTTTGAAAATTACTTATTCTCTGCTAAGATAAAATAGATGAGAAGATAGAGATTTAAAGAGAACTTGGTATTCTTAGATTTTTAAATTAGTGAAATATATACTAGACAATGATTAGGTTTTTGGTTGTTCTATCTTCGACATGGTGGACTATGACTTGGAGGAAAACAGTGGTTGGGAATTTGTTCTTTTTTGTATCTGACACTAACTGGCATGTGACCATGAGTAAATGATGTAACTTTTATTTATAAAATGAGAGAATTGGGCCAGATCATTCAGATTTTTCCCGCTTCAATTTCTGTGCTCTTAGAATTGTAGTAGGTAAAGGGTTTTTGTATTGTGGAATGGATCAGGGAAGGAAAGAAAACTAAGTCTGGTTCTTGATTTCTTCGACTTAGATTTTGTTGATAAATTGGAAAAATGAACAAGGAAAGTGGCAAAGTAAGTTTTACTCTTATTCTATTCAATGAGTGTTTTGCCAACTAAATTATGTACATTGGGATGCAGAGTTGCTGACCTCAACCTCATGTTGTTTTAAGTTTAATACGGATACAGATGTATACAGAATTAAGTGCTAATAGAGAATATAAGTGACAGGGAAGAGAAGGGTCTGATGATTAAACCTGATGCTTATGAAGGGCTTTGAAGACAGGCTTTTTGAGGGTGTTGGGACTGGTTCATGCTTTTCATTCTCTTGAGCCTAATGAATTTCCATTCTTAGGTATTTGAAGATATTGTCAGCAGCCAGCAGTTCATGATAGATGCCTGTATTTGATACTGATACTGAGAGTCCAGAAGTCTTGTGCATGTGAGAACAATTTACATATGGATAGTGTATTTTGTTCTTTTGTTTGCATAAAATATACTGCCTAGGCATAAGACCATAATGGCCCATCAGGGTGTGAAAATAGGTTGCTTCATCCTTTTGTTTTGACTTTATGCTAGAAGAGACTTATTGGGAATTAATAGAGGGGAGAGGGGTTACTTGAAGAGCTTATGTGGGGAGTGGGCTTCACTAGTGCACACACACTGAGGCTGTGAACCTGTGGCCACCTTGAATACTGCCAGGAGAGTGACATAGTAGCAGAGACACTTGTAAAAATGAGTCCTCTGACTCTTCGTTGTTATTAACTTTGTTTAAAAATACTTAACTTTGTATATTGCACTGCCAGTAAATACTTCAAGATTATTTATGGTTACAGAAATCAGTGTGATAGAACTGTTTTAATGGATTTAGCATTTCATACTAGATTGAAAACCTGAAGGCGAGATGAAGTAGTAAAAAATACATTTCTGAATTTAGAAGTATCTGATTAATTTTTAATTTTTACCTATCTCCAGAAGGTTTGTTTTATGATATTGACATTTATTATGTATTACAGTTCTTACAGAATTTGGGAGTGTTACTGTGTATCAAAGGATATTGTGTACCATGGACAGGTCCTGATGGGGCGATAGCTCTGAGAACTGGAAAGATACTGGATTTGGAGTTAGGGGCATGGTCCTTCTATGAGTATTAAGCAGTCCTAGGATCTTGGGCAAGTCATTGCCTGCATTGAGTCTTGGTTTACTCATTTGTAATATGAGAAGTATGAAGTTAATTTCAGCTTCGAATCTGTGTGACTGTAGGCCTCTAGATACTGTTTGATAAGTTATATTTGATATAGATTGGTCAGCTTTGCCATTTTGATTTTTATTTCCTGCCTCAGACCTGCTTTTCTACCCTTTTATATTCATTCTGATGGGTAGAAGCCAGGGACATTCTGAACTCATGCCACCTTGTTTGTTTAATTGGAGGAAAGCTCTTAAAAACCAGCCTCACTCTTCTGTATTTATTTTTGAATTTCAAACTGCTAGGGCTGATGTATTTGACACAGAATAATTTAATACAATTATATTATCTTTTAATTATATTTCCATATAAATTTAATGGGAGATGGTTTCTTTTGGCAAAAGCTTATTTGAAATCATGTATAATAAAGCAAAAGCACATTGACTGCATATTACCTCCTGGAGGGGTGCGAGTGTTTGCTCACCTTTGATTCTGGTGGGTTGAAACTGTTCTCTTTCTGAAGACTGTTAGGAGGTTCTAGTACTATCAAATGCTCAATGGAGATTGATCTTCTGTTTTTCAGGATACCTATTATCATTCTGTAGGTTAGACTGTAATAATTGATATTACCTTTTGACTTGAGTAGATTGCACATCTGCTTGACTTTGATTGTTGAGTAGGAAGTAATTTGGGGGATATTTAAAATTTTACACCAAGGAGGATTTTAGGATTTTTGTATTTTACAGCTGAGGAAATTGAGCACTGGAATGTCCAAAATGACTAGTTAAGTAGCAAAGACTAGACTCTGCATTAACTTAACTTTCTCTTCCTTTTCTTTTTGGAATGGGTTTGGGAAATTGCTTTTTTTCTGATGCACACATATGTTAATACATATAAATGCATTAAATACTAATGTGGATGGATACACACTTTGTGTATGTGTGTATAGTGTACATACATACATATACATGTAAGTGCCATTAAAATCATACCTCATTTAATTCAGCAAATTTTGTGGGGCTTCTGCTACAAGTCAGTTCTAGTCTTGGGGTGGTGGTGGGGGAGCTTAGCCTATGGGAAAGATCAGCTGGTACAGGGCAGTATTATGGGTGCAGTGAAAGAGGAAGTTCTGGATTCTCCACCAGCAGCACATAACCCAGTCTTGTGAAGAAGGAAAATTTACTGAAAGAAGGAATATTTATAAGGAGGATCAGGCTTCTGAAAAGGAGGTAGGCTGAGGGACTGGTGATGCAGGGCAGGGCATTGAGGACTGGAAGGGCTTTCTAGAAAGAAGGAACAGCAGGTGTGAAGACCCTAAGGTGACAGAGTATTGTACGTCTGGGGAACTTAAGCCCAGAATATTTAGAGTAATGTATACATAGGGTTTCAAGTCAGTTGAATAGTTTTCTTGTAGAAAAGGATAACTTGTTAACAACTGTCTTGATAATTATGATAAAATAAATGAGCTAGGTGTTATGACACAATAAATCTGATGTGCTAGGTCACATACTGGCTATGAATGGTTAATTTAGTGAGTTAGACTTAAAGAGTAACTGAACCAGTGCAGTAAAGGGTGTGAATTCCATCCCAGTTTAGGACAGTTGTTTGATCATGGCTACAAATAGTGTTCTTCACCTCTGTCCAGCCAGGTTGTGGGTGTTTGCTGTTGTTACTGAGGATGAACAAACTTTGATGGATGGCTCATTTCAAATGCCTCATTGCTTTTGTGAAAACATTGCAAATCCTACATATGGGCCAATAATATTGCTGAGATAAAAGTCTCTGGTCCTTAACCATGTTAAAAACAAAAGTTTCTAAAGTACTGAAATAAAACAACAGTATACAGTTAGTTATACCTTGGTACTTGACTACTTTTAAACTAATGGAATTTTGTACTTGATGCATTTTGATGTAAAAATTTGGCCTGTACAGTACTTGTTTGCTTGGTACTTGACGCTTAAGCTAGAACTTGTCTGGGTTGATTGCC
Source organism: Craseonycteris thonglongyai (assembly GCA_004027555.1). Taxonomy (NCBI): domain Eukaryota; kingdom Metazoa; phylum Chordata; class Mammalia; order Chiroptera; family Craseonycteridae; genus Craseonycteris; species Craseonycteris thonglongyai. The sequence continues at coordinate 81,490 of PVKE010002255.1, forward strand.
TCCTGATTCCCTACCCTTTCCAGCTGAAACAAGAAGTCACACATTATTCACGTGGTAGCTCTGTCCCTGTACACATCCTTTTGCAGTTTTATCTTAGCTTCTGTGGTCATTTTGTGTATTTTTGGTATGGGCATGCATTAAGTTTATTTATATTATTCTTTTTTTAAAAGATTTATTTTATTGTTTTTGACAGAGACAGAGGTAGACAGAGACAGAGAGAAGAGGGAGGGCCCAGAGCAGTCTCCTTAGTCATCAGTCTTAGACATGGTTTCTTACCACACAGGTAGGCAGGGGCTGGGTAGGGTGGGAACTGGGCTGGGGACCTCCTGCATGGGAGGCATGCCTCCTTGAGCCAGGGGCCATTCCTGCGGGGGGGAGGGAGGGTGTGTGTGAGAACCAAACTGGGGGTCTCCCGGGTGGGAAGCACACCCAGTTGAGCATATGGGTCTTCATGGGTAGGGCTGGGATTTGATCTTCAGTCCCCGGGTCTTTGCTGGGCTGCAAAGCGAGCGTTTAACCTGCTGAGCCATCCCAGCTTCCCCTGGTTACATTATTCTTTATGGGAAAAATTTGTTTGGTACTTGTCCATGTGTTCCGGAACCAATTAACAACTAGTACTGAGGTACCACTGTACTTATCTCTGGGATATATGGATGATTACTTTTGATCTCTCAATGTATTTTAGCATATACTTCTATATGAGTGTGTATTTTTAATAATAGGAAATGCATAAGTCCCTAGGAAAATGTTTTAGTTTGTTACCTACCTAAAATAAGAAAGAACATGAAAAGCATTGAATAACAAGTACTGATTTAATTTCATTAAAATTATTTTTTCTCTAGAAACTTATTACAGGAAATACAGTTCTTTGTGTAAAACTAACAGAGATGATTCTATAATTAGATTATTTTAAAAGTTTTATTTTGAGCTGTGATATTGAACAGAGCCCATTAGGATCAGATATGTTGGCATAATTTCTGACTTAGAACTTATAGAATATTTGTTCACAGCTCTGCCCCAAAGGAATGGTCTGTAATGAAAGTCTTTTGGATTTTGGACAAGAATTTATCATTTCCATTTTATATTCAGAGTTCACCCAGGGAGAAGAAAGCTTGTAAAAACCACTGTGATAAAATTTAAGCACTCTTTTCCTCTAGTAAATTGGCCAGAATTTTCATCATAACTTAAATATAAATGAACACTATCAGAGAGTATTTTTAAAAATTTGGCTTAAAGTTTCTCTCACTCTCATTTCCTCTCCTCTCCTCTCCCCTCCCTTTCCTTTCACTCCCCTCTTTTCCCCTCCCCTCCCCTATTGCCCCCTCCCTACTTCCCTCCCTCCCTTAATATCTATTTCCTGGGAGTTTGTTTTGGGCCAAGTACTTGGGCTACATCAGTGAACAAGAGTCAGAAATTCCTGCTCTTGTGGAGCTTACATTTTAGTGACTTGTTTTTTGTCTTACTAATTATGAAATGCTTCCTTTGAACTGTGTGGTGTTTAACTTTGTTACATATGTTAGATTTATTTGGAATGTATTCTTACTAAAAATATAATCAGAAAGGATGGGAAAATACATAATTGTCTTACAGGGCTGCTTTTTCAATTTGCCCTTTGATCCTGTGAGTGCCATTGGGAGACCTGGGAGGTGACCGTTTTGAAGACAGGCTCTCATGAGGTCTGTGCATATCAGGTGCATGTTAGCATATATTTTAGTTACTTTATTTTGCTTACTTCTGAAGTTCAAATTAATTTATCTCAACAAAAATTCTTTAAAACTGTATTTCAGTAGTTAGAATAAGGGATGAATTAAGTGTATGGATTTTTATTTTTGGTGTGCACTATTTCAATTACATTGAAAGACATCACAGTATAACTCACTTCACAGTTTCATAGAGGAGGCCTTCCTTGAATGATGATGCTTGACTCTGTGAGAGGAGTGTGTGTGTGTGTGTGTTTGTGTGTGTTATTTTTGGATGAGATTGATTTTTTTCTCTTCAACATTCTATTGAAATCTTTCAGATATGCAAAAAGGTTGAAAAATGAACAATGAATTATTTAGATTCAGTAATTGTGAGCATTTTGTCAAATTTGTAAAATTTCACCTAGGTTCAGCAATTAACTTTTTTTTCAAATTTGCAAAATATATATATATATATATGTAAATATAACTGAATTATTTGGAAGTTGCAGCCATCATGATGCTTTATCTTTAAATCTTTAACTTAATTAAATTTAAAAAGTGCATTTCCTCTAAGTTTGGACCATCTGTACAATTACCATACTATCATCACACCTTAGAAAACTTAACAAGAATTTTCTAATTTCATCCAATAGCCACTGATACTCACTTTTCTCCACTTGTCCTCAAATGTTCTGTATCGAACAGCTGGGTTTTTTCAAACTGGAATTCAATCACGGTTCACACATTTGGCTTCATTTGAATTTTATCATTGAAGTCATTTTTACAAAAATATTTGCAGTTTTTCAAGGGCCACTCTTAATTATTGAAATACTAAAATACTAAAATAAAATACAGTGATAACTTAGAATCTGAACGTCCCAAAACTTGAACAATTTGGAATTTGAACGAAAAAATCATGCAAATTTTGCCTCGGAATCTGAATGCCAACACATTGTTCATGTGGGATGTATCGACTGTACGGCCCGTAACTTTATCTGAATGCCCACTCATCTTGAAACTCAAACATTTTGGAACTCGAACAGGGTTCTAGTACGGATTAAGTTTGAATTCTAAGGCATTACTGTATTTTGAAGCACAGTTGTTTCATTGTTTTCAATTTTCATGAACATTTAATTGGTTTTTGTTTATAATTTTTATTTGTCAGTGTGGTGTGTGTGTGTTTTGATGAATTTTTCAGTGTTTTCCGACACCTTATGAAATCTTGCATCCTCTGCAAGATTTGTTGTTTCACTTTGCACATATTTTGCATTGAATTACATTTTATTGTGAGAAAACATCCTATGATCAACAACAGCTTGACTTCAAAAGATGTGGAAGTGATAAGCTGGGTTGTTCATGTATTAAACTTGCATGGATGTTTGGAGACCATTTGATAAGATATTGGCTGGTGAAGGTTTTGGCCTTGTCAACTTTTGTTTCTTTATACAATCTCCAGGGATGAGGAAATAAGAACATTCTATCAGTATGTGTTACCTGAGTGATTGGCAGGAGAGTTGGCATATCAGTGTTGTATTAATTACTATACATTGTTGTATATTGAAGTGTGGGGTTTTTGGGTTTATGTTTATATAAAGATTGGCCTTTGTTCTGAGCAAAGATTTGCTATTCAGATGAGTTTAAAGTTAGGTATATTTGTAAATAAGATATTTTTTTAAAAAGATTTATTTTTACTATTTTTGACAGAGAGACAGAGGGAAGCGGGAGGGCCCAGAGCAGTCTTCATAGTTGTACGCCATCAATTTTCGACATAGTGTCATTACACATAGGCGGGTGGGGGGCTATGCAGGGTGGGAACTGGGCCTGGGGCCTCCTGTGTGGGAGGCATACCCTTTTGATCTGGGGGCCGAACCGGGGGCCTCCCACACGGAAAACATACTCCAGTTTAGTATATGGGTTTGCACGGGCTGGGGATTCGATCCTCAGACCCTGGGGCTGCAAGGCGAGTGCTTAATCTGCTGAGCCATCCCAGTGTCCCCTGTAAATAAGATACTTGAAATAAATATTTAAGGACGTTCACAGATGTAGGTAATATAAAGTTTTATTTTTCTTTTTTTTCTTTTCACATTTATAGAGAGAAATTATCTTTTTGTCTTCAGTGCATATTTATTTCTATTTTACTTTTTGACAGATAGAGAGAGAGACAGAGACAGAGACAGTTAGAGAACCGAACTGTGGGAACTCCCCAGCTCAGCACGTGGGTCCTGCCTGGGCCGGAGCCGGGATTCGATCCTCGGTCCTCATGGCCCCAAAGCG